>PVLA01001120.1:0-195091 GCA_004027455.1 Hydrochoerus hydrochaeris
GAGAAAACTCCATACTCATGGAATAGTTGGAGCACATGGTAGTTCTATTTCTAGTTTTTTGAGAAAACTCCATACTCATGGAATAGTTGGAGCACATGGTAGTTCTATTTCTAGTTTTTTGAGAAAACTCCATACTCATGGAATAGTTGGAGCACATGGTAGTTCTATTTCTAGTTTTTTGAGAAAACTCCATACTCATTTCCATAGTGGCTGTTAGTTCATTCTCATCAGAAGTATAGGAGAGTTCCTTTTTCCTTACATTTCCACCATTTTTTATTCTTTATGGTAGCTATTCTCAAGAAGTCAGTATACTATAGGCATACCTGCATACAGATTTTTATTATGGTACAATTCACAATAGCCAAGATGTAGAACAATCTTAGGTATCTATCAGCAGATGAGTAGATAAGATAATGAGGTATGTGGAGTATTATAGTACAATGGAGCATTATTTAGTTGTAAAGAATGGATTCATGTCTTTTGCAGGAAAAGATCACCATGTTATGTAAAGTAAGCTAGATTCAGAAAAACAAATGTTTTCCCTTATATGTGGAATTAAAACCAAAATATGGCATGAAGATAAAAGGAAGACTATTGTTATACAAAAGGATGGGGAGAAGGCATAAGAGAGAGCAACAGGTGGGGTAAACAAGATAAAAATATATTTCATATGTATATGAAAATACCATACTAAACCCAATAGTTTGCAACATTAATAGATACTAATATGTTTTTAAAAATAAAGTAAGTAAAATTATAAATAAATAAGCAATTAACCTAACCAAGGAAGTGAAAGACATCTACAATGAAAACTGTAGTACTCTGAAAATGGAGACCAAAGAGGACATCTGAAAATGAAAGGATATCCCTTGTCCTGGTTATGCAAACAATATACTCCAAATAGCCATATTTCCAATACTGTTACAGATATTTAATGCATTTCAATAAAAATGACAATAGCATTCCTCAAAAAACTAGAGAAAACAATCTTAAAATTCATGTGGAACCAGAAGAGACCTAGAATAGCAAAAGCAATTTTGGGCAACAAGGGCAATTAAAAGGGCATCACAATCCAGGACTTAAAGTTATACTTCAAAACTATGGTGACAAAAACAGCATGGTATTGGAAAAAAGACTTGTGGATCAAAGGAAGAGAATAAAGGATGCAGAAACAATTTCTGGTACACAGCAATACATTATCTTTGGCAGAGGGTCCAAATTCTTTCACTGGAGGAAAAAATAACTTTAACAAATGGTACTGGAGAAACTGGCTATTCACATGCCAAACATCTAGCCTAGAGATACTATTATTAAAGTATCTATTACTAAAGCTACCTACCATAAATAATTTATAGGCATCACAGTAGAAAACAAATTTTAAAAACAGTAAAATTTGAAAACCCATGGAAGCCAGATGCAATACCAGACATCCACCTCACCAAAAAGACATATCTAGGGAGCATTTAGATAGAAGAAATCAAAAGTCACCAGCTGAATTTTCTGAAATTCAGCAGTGGAAGTAGCAAAGTAGATGAATGAGTCTTTAGAAAAAATTTAGAAATAATTTCACATATAACTGAAGAAATGTTGACCATATTAAAGAACATGGTTAGTGAATCTAGAGTAGATACATAAGGGAAAAAAAACTAGAGGCATTTAGGAGAGTGATAGAAATCATGAATGCACAACACAGGAAAAATTGATTTCCATATATCAGATTCAAACAGATATCCAGGAGGTAAAAATTCTGCTGAAATTATATGCAGCAGAATCAACCAATGTGTAGATAGGATATCAGATCTAGAAGATATATTTTCCATTAGTGATCATCAAATGAATGACTTGTTTGAAACAACAATGGGTCATGAAAAATCCATCCAAAAGCTTCTGAATGATACAAAGAAGAATTAAATAAATTTCGTTGGAGACAATAAAAAAAGCTAGAAGATAGCACAAAGCACATAAAAAAAACTGTTTACAGAAGTAACAGCCCAAAACTTTCCAAGCACAGAAAAAGAATTTGACAAATGAATAATATTTATTTGTCAAATTGATAATAAAAGAGGCATATAGGATGGCAATTAGCCATGAACCAAAAAACAAAATTACACCAAGGCATATAATGTTCAAGATTCCAGAAATTCAATGCAAGAACAAACTATGAAAAGCTGTTAGACAAAAGAAACAAATCACCAATAAAGGACAACCCAACAGAATCACAGCAGACTTCTCAATACATTTAAGTAAAACCTTTAAGTAAAGGAAAGCTTAAAGTATTTCAATCCATAAAAGAAAACAACCTCCAACCTCTATTGATTATGCACCCTGAATAATTGTCTTCAGTACTGATGTAACTGGGTGTGGTGGTGCACACCTGTAATTCAGTCCTCAAAGTGCTAAGGCAAGAGGATTGTTGCAATTTTGAGATCAGCCTGGGCTACAAAGTGTGCTTGAAGCCAGCCTGCATATCAAGACCCTGTCTCAAAGAAGCAAAACAAAAAAAAATTGATAGAGAAGTAAGATTCTACCATGAAAAAACCTGAAAAAATGCATGACCACAAAATCAGCACTCAAAAAATTCTGAATAATATTCTAGGAAAAGACAATGATGACAATAGTTTCATGAAACCATCACACAAAGCAAGCAATTAAACAGAGGGGAAAGACAGGGAACCAGGAACAGGTAAATAATGTAACAATAACTCAATACATATCAGTGATTGGCATATGTGTAAATAGTCTCTTTTTCATTTTAAAGAGAATAAAACAAAAGAGGACAGATCTAAGCAGATCAGAACAGAACAATGTAAGCAACACAGCACTTCACAACAAGAAAATTGGGTATTAACAGTAGCTATCATAGTGTCTTTCTCTTTGATATAGTTGAGCTTAGCTTACACGCAATAATGTCAAATGTAACAAAATAGAATAAAACCACTCAAGAGAATGAAAGTATTCCACGGCATTCTGAACCAAATAACTGATGATGAACAATGGCTACTATATTATCTCATTTTCCATAAAAAATTTGTTTATACAAAAATGTCTCAATTCACCAGTCAAAATAAATAGATTGGTAGAATGGATAAAGAAATAACATCCAATAATATGCTGCATAGAATAAACATAGTTAACAAAAAAATTCATAGACTGAGTGTTAAAGGATGGAAAATAATACTCCATGTGGCAAGAATCCTTAAAAAAGCATGGGTAGCTATGCTATATGCTGAAAAAGTGCATTTAAAGCTAAAACTGATCAGAAGGGTCAAAGAAGCTCACTACATGTGTTAAGAGAACAATCAACGAGAAAGAGATTACAATCACAATTATATATTCAACAAATACCAGGACACCTAACTATATTAAACACTAACAGATATGAAAACTCAGATAAGCACTACTACAATTGAAATGAGGGACCTCAACACTCCACTGTCAAAAATAGACAGATCAAATAGAGAAAAATTCTGCAAAGAAGTGCCAGAGCAGAACAAAACCCTTAAACAAATAGATTTAATATACAGTATTCCATCCCACAAAAAAGGATACACTTTAATCTCACCTTCACACAGTACACTTTCCAGAATCCACCACATACTAGCTCATAGAATATGCTTAAGGAATTTAAATTACCCCAAGTATATTATCAGATCATAGTGTAATGATGTTGGAAATCAGTGGCACAGCAAACCACAAAAACTGGGTAAACATGGAAATTGAATAAAACCATCCTGAACAACCAATGGATCACAGATGACACTAAAGAAGAAATTAGACAGTTTCTACAGTTAAATGGTAATGCTGGTATAATATACTGGAATTTATAAAATGAAATGAAAACAGTCCCATGAGGGAAATTCATAGTGCTGAGATTTCACATCAGAAAAAGAGTGAAGTAAAATAAATAAACTAATGTTCAACCTCAAGTTTCCAGAGAAAGAAGAGTAAGATAAACCCAAAGCATTACAAGGCAGGAAATTATAAAGACCAGAGCAGAAATTCATGCAAGTGAGAGTAAGAAAACAATGTAAAGAAGCATTGAGACAGAGGATAAGAATAACGTTAAATAAAATAGACAGATGCTTAGCAAATTTTATCAAAAAAAGGAAAGGTCAAAATGCATACAATTAGCAATGAAAATGGAGAAAGCCCAACTAATACAGCAGAAATACAGAAGTTCGTCAATACTTACTTTGAGAACATGTGCTCTAATAAAATGCAAAATGCAAAAGAAAGCCACAGAGTCCCAGATACATATTCTTATAGCTTGAGTTTACATGTCCCCTAATCTTTTTCAGAGATGTCTGGCTCTAGAGTGTGTAACACTAGGATAAATTCATCTTATGATGCTAGAATTAAGGCCACTAGAATTAAGGGTGTGTTATTCACCCTAAGTAGCCTGGATAAGATATAAAGGATGGAAGGAGCTGTGGCAATTCCTTGCTTTCTTTGTTACCTTCCACCCACCATGAACAGTTTCTCCCTTGTAATACCTGTCAGATATGTCACCCTGTCTTGGATCCAGTCATTTTTGGACTGAAAACTCTACAAAAGATAAGCTAAATAAACCTTTCCTCCTTCAACTTTGGGCATGGTGTCTCAGTAATGAGAAAAGTAAGTAAGACACATATAAAATACCAAAGGTGAATCAAGAAGACATAAAAATTCTAAATAATCCAATATATGTCAATGGAATTGGAGAAGTGATTTAAAAACTACCATAAAGAATAGGAATTTGTTTTGTTTTGTCTTGCTATGTTTTGTTTTTCCCTCTAATACAGAAAGGATAGAAATACATGTAGAGATTCATGCATGCATAGCTGTTTACACTCTCACTGTTTGAGTATCTACTTTGTATGCTTTAATTTTGTAACTTGAGCAACTATTTCTAAGAGGACAATATGTAATTTATCAACTAGTGATTTCTTATTTATCTTTTTTTGAAATTCTGTATTATCTCTACCCTTTACATGCTTTTGTTTCTCTTTAAATAAAAATTTTTTTAAGTAAAAGGAGGAACAGAAAGTGCTATAAAGGATATAACTGCATTTATGTTTAAGTGTGTAGGATTGATAACCATGTTGCTAAGTTGTTATTGGATCATTGAACTTCTTTGCAGCCTCACTGTTTGAATGTCCACTCTATATGCTTTAACTTTGTAACTTGAACAACTATGTCTAAGAAGACAATATGTAATTTATCAACTACTAATTTCTTACTTTTTTCTGAAATTCTGTATTGTTTCTACCTCTTTTTATGTATTGCTTTTTTCCTCTTTAATTAAAATTTTTTAAAAAAAGAATAAAAAAAAACTATCATAAAGAAAAAACCCTAGGTCCTGATGGATTCACTGCAGAATTCTATAAGAACTTCAGAGAAAAGCTGATGTCACTACTCCTCAAACTCATTAATGAAATTGAAATGGAGGCAGAAATTCCAGTCTCATTCTTGGAAGCAAGCATTACCCTTGCTTATTTCCAGAGAAAAAAGAGTAAGGTAAACCCAAAGCATTACAAGGCAGGAAATTATAAAGATCAGAGAAGAAGTTAATGCAAGTGAGAATAAGAAAACAATGTAAAGAAGCATTGAACCAGAGAATAAGAATAAGATTAAATAAAATAGACAAATACTTAGCAAAATTTATCCAAAAAAAGGAAAGGCTCAAATCCATACAATTAGCAATGAAAAGGCAGAAAGCTCAAGTAATCCAGCAGAAATAAAATAAAATAAAATAAAATAGACAAATGCTGATACCAAAACCAGAGATGGATTCAATCAAATGGAAAACTAGAGTCCAATCTCTTTAACCATTTTCAGTAAGATATGGGCAACAATTTTCAGTAAGATATGGGCAAATAGAATACACCAAATAATCAAGCAGATTATATGCCATGACCAAGTGGTATACAATCCAGTGATACAGGAATGCTTCTACATATGAAAATCAATTAATGCATCATGTCACATCAATAGAACTAAGAAAAACACACCATGATCAGTAGATCCACAGCTGAGTAAGTGCAAAGAAGCATTTGACAAGCCCAACACCCATTCATGATTTTTAAAATCTATTGAAAACTTAAATCAAAGGACTTTATCACAAATCTGATGGAAACCATCTATGACAAACCAATCTATGACAATATCATATTACATGGCTGAAGGTTGATAGGAACATAATGTTCCTACTACCTTGTTTTGAAAGCCTACATTGTTATTGTTTTGGGCTCTTTGTTATAATTAATTATTTGACTCTTGCTTCTTATTTTTCTTATATTTTGTTGTGTTTTTTTTCCTCTAATACAGAAAGAATAGATGTACATGTATCAGCTTATATATGACTAGAACTTCACTAAAGAGTTTAAAAAATTGAAATAAATAAAAATAAACCTAAAAATATAAATGGATAAAAACTAAAAACTTTCATTCTAAAATCAGGAACTAGACAAGGAAGTTCACTATGACACACTCCTATTCAATATTGTTCTAGAAACACTAGCCAGAGCAATTAGACAAGAGAAAGAAATAGAAAGAATAAAGATATGAAATGAAGAAGTTAAATTATCATTATTTACAGATAACCTGATACTCTACCTAGAAGATCCCAAATATTCCACTAAAAGACTCCTACAATTATTAACCAACTTCAATACAACAGCAGGATACAACGTCAACACTCAATAATCAATAGCATCCTTGCACACAAATAACTAACTCACTGATAGAGAAATTAGGGAAACAACATCTTACATAATAACAGCAAGAAAAAAAATATTTAAGAATCAATCTAATGAAAGAAGCAAAAGACTTTTACATTGAAAAATAAAGTAATCTGAAAAAAGAGATTAAATTAGATATCACTTACCTACATTGTCTTTGAACAAGAGGACAAACAAAACACCTTCACTGGAAAAAATGTCTCTTTAATAAATAGTGCTGGGAAAACTGGCTTTCCATATGCCAAAGATTAAAATTAGAACCATATCTCTCACTCTGCACTAAACTAAAATCATAATGGATCAAAGATTCAAATAGTAAAACAGAAATCAATCAAAATTAATCTGTTAGAAGACAGAATAATGAAAGCTGTTGAAGACACAGGTGTAGGCAAAGACTTTATGAATACAACCCTAACTGCAGAGGCAATATTACAAAGAGTCAACAACTAGTTTCACATCATAGTAAACAGCTTTTGCACAGGAAATGTCATGACCAACAGTGAAGGGACAAAATACAGAGTAGGAAAAAAATTTTACCAGCCATTCCTCAAGACTAATATCTGAAATATATGAAGAACTAAAAGAAAACAGACCTCCCAAAATAAAAAAAAATCCAATCCAAAACTGGTCATCAGAAACAAATAGACACTTCTCAGGTGAAGAGTTACAAACATCAAAGAAATATAGTAAATGAACATTCAACATCACTGGTCATTTTGAAATGCAAATTAAAACAGTATTGTGATTCCCTCACACTCCTGAAAGAATGAATGACTATCATCAAGAAATCAACTATTAACAAATTCTGGTGAGGCTGTAGGGGAAGAGGAATACTTCTCCACTGTTGCTGGGGCTGTTAAATGGTTCAGTGAATATAGAAATAACCTTAGAAAGTCCTCCAAAAATTAAAGCTTGAGTTCCCATTTGACTCAGCTATTCCCATTTTTGGTATCTTCCTGAAAGTGTTAAAAGGGTCATAGCATAGCAATATATGCACATTCATGTTTACAGCAGAAAATTTTAATGGCTAAACCTTGGAAACAGCCTAAGTCCCCATCAAGGGATGAAGAAAATGCAGTCTTTGGCAATGCTGGGCAACAAAGGCAAGGAAGGAGGCTTCTCAACTCCTGACTTGAAATAATACTACAAAGCCACAGTGATAAAATCAGCATGGTACTGGCAAAGAAATAGACCTGAGGATCAATGGAACAGATTAGAAGATGCAAGCACAACTACAAAGACACTCAGCCACCTGATATTTGACAAAGGGGCTAAATATGTCCACTGGAAGAATAGCCTCTTTAATAATAAATGGTGTTGGAAAAGTTGGCTCTCCACATGCCAAAGGCTGAAACTAGATCCAAGCCTATCACCATGCACAAAACTAAAGTCTAAATGGTTCAAAGACCTAAATATTAAAACAGAAACACTAAATCTACTGGAAGACAAGGTAGGTGGAAGTCTTGGAGGCCAAAGGGTAGGCAGAGAATTCATGAGCAAAATGCAAACTGCATGGGAAACACTTCAAAGAATCAACAGCTGGAATCTCATATTATTGAAAAGTTTCTGCACTTCAAAAGAAATCCCCAACAGAGTGAAAAGAAAACCCACAGAGTGGGAAAGAATTTTAGCCAGCAATCCCTCAGACAAAGGACTTATGTCCAGAACATATAAAGAATTGAAAAACATCAAGCCCCCCCAAATTCAAAGACCCTCTCCAAAAATGGGCATCTGAGATGAACGCACAGTTTTCAGAGGAAGATATACAAATGGAAAATAAACACATGAAGACATTTTCACCATCACTGGTCATTCGAGAAATACAAATTAAAACAGCACTGAGATTTTATCTCCCTCTGGAAAGAATAACTTCCATCAAGAAAACAACTGATAAGAAATGTTGGCCAGGCTGTGGGGTAAAAGGAACACTGTTCCACTGTTGGAATGTAGACTGTTGCAGCCACTATGGAAATCAGTATAAAGATTTCTCAGAAGACTATGATTGGAGGTTCCATTCAATCTAGCTATTCCCCTCTTGGGTATTTTCCCAGAAAACCTGAAAAGGTCATGTCACAGTGATATATGTGCACCTATGTTCATAGCAGCAAAATTTTAATAGCTAAATCTTGGAAATAACCAAAATGCACATCAATTGCAGAGTGGATGAAAAAGATGTGCTATTTTTATACAATGGAATATTACTCAGCTATAAAAAGGTTGATCTTGAGCCATTCATAGGTAAATGGAGGCAACTTGAGACTATCCTCATAAGTGAAATAAATAAGAATCATATTTATAAATATCACATTGTGTCTCTAATGTAAAAAGTAATAAGAACTGTAGGAGTAGTAAAACACAAAATATGTAATTGCTATTGTAAAAATGAGAGGGAAAATGCTCTAAATGATATAACTGCATGTATGTTTAACTGTGTAAGATAGATGACCATATTACTAAGTTTTTGTTGGATCATTGAGCAGAACTGTTTGCAGTCTCACTGTTTGAATGTCCACTTTATATGCTTTAATTTTGTAACTTAAACAACTATTTCTAAGATGAAAGTATGCAATTTATCAACTAGTGATTTCTTAGTGTTTTTTTTTTGGAATTCTGTATTGTTAATACCCTTTTTTTAACAAACAGGTACCAGTTTTGATTTTTTTCCATCATATTAATATATACATGACACACCAGAATGAGAAATACACAATTCAACCATTCAACAGTTTGCCTTACTCCAAAGGAAAACTATAGTTATATTAAACATTTATACAGCCTTTCCACTCAGCTTTACAAATGTCCTAAACCATTTTCCAGCATTTCTCATAGAAATATAGTTCTGCTTTGTAGAATCACCATTCTAATCCCCCAGGCAACTCCAGGGCTGCCCTGTGACTGTGCTATAGGGAACCACCAAGCTTGAAGCACCACCCAGGACTTCCCCCGAGATTGCCTTTTGGCATGGTGCTCTTGATTCCAACTGATTACATGACATTAGTGGTCAAGGACTAATGCTTGTAGTGCATAACATCACAGTTACAGGAATGAAGGGGACCATGGCCAAGAGAAACCCTAAATGACACAGGCAAACTGTTATCCAATATTCTTCTAAAACCTACCTCCTAACCCTCCAGAAACAGCCTTTAACAACGGAGCTTTTGGTTTCATTTCTTAAAAAGTTTGACGTATGTGAGCAGATTCTGAAACAGCACATTTTTATACATTGGTTGTATACATGACACATCAAAATTACCATGAGAAATCTTGAGAATGCTTGATTACATAAAAGGTGTACATATAAAAATCAGGTCATTTAACAGAACTTTTTCAGTGTGGTAACATGTTCCCCATGCAGCTCACTTTGCCTTTGTTTTACATCCACATCATTATTATTTGTACACTGTCAGTCATGTCTGTGAAGCCCATAACCCTCATGAGCAAGCCAGTCAGTTCTGAGTCATGTCCTTCTATGCTGGTTTTAGCAATCACCACAGGAAACATGAAGTCACTTCCTAGTCAAAGGACTGTCCATTTCTCAAACATAGAGAAACCTGAGATATGAGTCAGCAACTAGCTACACTTACAGTAAAGAACAATGACAACACCTGCCCCACTTCCTCACCCCCCTAAAAGCTGCTTCTGTGAATTAAGACTTCAAAAGAGGACCTTACAATAGTTGATAAAACGTTAGCCAGGAAGGTGAGACACAGATCGTCACTATCGCTTACGTACTGTTCTAATCACCTCCTGTTTTCAGCTGCCAGGACTGATTCTGTGTAGTGATTGTAGGTCAAGGACTGAGATATCACCTCATTTCACACCATTTTGATACTAGAAACATGCAGGGGATGTTTGAAAATGGTAGGCTGTGACTTTCCACTCTGTTCACAACCCAGCCTTGTCCAGCAGCCTTCTCTTCATTGTCCATCATTCTGAATACTCATTTACCAAAACCTTCCTCAGCCCTATTAGTGAATCTGAAAGTCTGAAAGAATTATAAAAATACCCCCTCCATCTCATGCCAAAGGGGAAAAAGCCATCAAGGAAATGTTTTCTGCTTCTCAGTAATTTTCACCTTCTTAATCTCTCTCTCTAGTTTTCTCTCTAGGGTGGTTTCCTTTAAAATTTTGATTTGTTACACTTTTACAAACTGCATCCTTTGCAATGAAACAAAAATGAAAAACATTTTTGGCTGAGAACTTGAAGGTTCTGCCACTGTTACCAACTCAAGTAATTCACATTGGCTTTAAACCAAGTCAATCTTCAATTAAAGGATTAAAAATCCCATTTTAAACAACTCTGATTTATAGATGGAGGTAGACATGGTTAGCCTCCTAACTTGAGCTTATATCATGCTGCCAGATTCCTGGCTAAGTTAAATCCTAGGTAGTTGCCCTTCTCTTTCTTAAAGCTGGGAAGAGGTGGAAATATGAACTCCCTTGAGGCCTAAATGGAATTTCATGCACATACGATTTACATTGGTTTGAAAACAGACTCACTACTGACCTATTCACAATGCCTAGAAAATGGGATCCCAGACATGGTATGGTGAAAGCCCTGACTGTCCTGTCTGAGGTACTAGGTTTGTTCTAATGTAGATCCAGGCAAGGCCCCTAATGGTCTGTCCAGCAGAATGATGTTCGCATCACTCAGCTGTCGAGTAAGCTTGGGTCTGTCCATCAGCTCTGGAGAGGATTGCTTCTCTTGAATTTACAATAAGGTTCAGTCCCTAAGAGGATGCACTTGACCCACAGCTGGCTGTCTCAGCACTAAGGTGCATTGCGGAAGGGGCTGGACAAAGGTCAGTGAGTATTTGAGATCTCTTTGCAGCATGATGTGACAAGGGCAGAGGGTCTTGTCCTCTAAAACCAAATAAACTTGATTTTGTAGGAATGAAGATGCGTGGTTCACTGAATAGTATCATTCACTCTGGTTAGGGGGAATTCTAGCATCTGTCCTTCCACTTTTGTTGAGAGAAATATTAGCTGCTCTCTCAAATGCAGGTGAGAGAGAACAACTGCATTGATCCATCATTTGCTTTACACCATAGCTCCGTTTTCCAAAAATATATATGTATATACACATACATATTTCAAAGGGACTTCCAGCTCCACCAGGAGTCAGCCCTATCACCTGGCTTCTGCTGCCTATGCACAGAATAGACTCGGTCACCACAAGCAGGCAGCTAGCTGCAGCTATAGGCAGAGTGGCTGGCACTGCCTCTGTAGATGGTTGAAGCAGAGTAGAAGTGAGAGTACACCATGGCAAAATACCAACTGTTGGTCAAGGACAGTGTAGAGGTCTGGGGAGACAAGATGTCTGAGTGCAAGCCTCTCAGGGGCACCGTTGCTGCTGGTTCTTACTGTATGCAGTCACTTGCTCTGGACCTCCACAGGTGTGGCCAGTTGAGCCTTCTTGGGGATGTGGGCTTTGTCCTTATCTGGGGTGGTTTCTGGAGTCTGCTCTGACACTTTCTGAACTGGGGAGAACTGGCAGAGCTTGATGGTCCCATCCAGGGAAGTGGAAGGTTTGTAGTATTCCAAAGCATCTTCTGAGGAGAAGCCATGTAAGGAAGCTGCCATGCTGGCCAAATATGAAACTGATTTAATGTCTAGAGAGAAGGAACATTTGAGCTTATTGCTGTCTTCCAGCTTTTCTGAGGACAGGTGGAGCCCGTTGAGTGGCTGTACCAGGGGACTGTCCTCTAACAGCAGTGGCTGCATGGTGGGCATGCTGGCAGGATGCAGAGGCCTTTGTCTGACCACCTCTGAGGTAACAGAGTTGGCACAGCATGGACTGAGGGACAACTCATTCTGTCCACCCTCCGAGACTGCAGGGACAGGGTCATTTGACGTTTCCAGATGTAGCAGCTTGAGTTTGCTCTTTGGCCCTGATGCTCCAGTCTGGCTCTTAATCTTCTTTTCATAATCCAGAACTTAACCCAGAAAATTGAATTTGGGAGATATACTAGGTGTTTTTTCTTTTACAATTCTGTAAGCCTCATCTAAAGACATGTCCATCCTCTTCATGATGTGAGTGATAACAATGGTGGCAGAGCGTTTTGCTTTTTTTTTAATACAATTTTTAAAAAAGAAAAAGAAAATATGGTCTTTATATACTATGGAGTAATACACAGTCATAAAAAAGGAAATACTAGAGACATTTTATGTGAATGAATGCACACTGAGAATATAATTTCAATTGAAATAAAATTGAACACACATGATTAAATATAGCATTGCTTTTCTTGCGTGGGAAACTCAAAGGGCAAATAAGGATCAAAATGAATGATGGATATTGATAACTAAGAAAAACATATTCAAATGGGAAGGGGAACAAGTGAGTGGATGGAGGAAGGGAAGTAAGGATAAAGGGCAAAAAAAGAATAGAAGGAAAAACTGGACATGAAGTTTTTGTAAATGGGGTTGGGAAGAAGGATTGAGTGGAGGGGATGAGAAAATATAAGAACCAAGATACACTGGGTACAGGTATGAATATCCTATGATAAGTACTAATAAAATTAATTTTAAAAAATCAAAGATTAATTGTAGACCCACATCTCTTACCTTAATTCAAGTAAAATAAAAATGAATCAAAGATCTAAATACTAAAACAGAAACATTTAACATGCTGGAACATAAAATAAGTAAACCTCTTGAAGACATAAATATACACAAACAGTTCCTGAACACACCTTGGTTTGTACAACAAATAATATCAAGAATCAACAATTGGGATCACATCAAATTTAAATACACCTGAACAACAAAGGACAGTCCCCTGGTACAGGCACTCAATGGGCTCCACCTGTCCTCAGAAAACTGGAAGACAAAGAAAGCTGCCAACAGAGTGAAGAGAAAACAAATTTTGCCATCTGCTCCTCAGACAAAGGAATAATGTCTAGAATATATAAAGAACTATAAAAAATTTAGACCTACCCCAAACTACAAGACTCAATCAAAAACCTGGCATTTGAAATGAATACCCACTTCTCAGATGAAGAATTACAAATGACCAACAAATACATTTTAAAATGTTCAGTATCACTAGCCATTTGAGAAGTGCATATTAAAACAACCCTGAGATTCCATCTTCCTCCATAAAATTTGAGTATCATCAAAAAGTCAACCAATAGCAAATGCTAGCAAGGCTGTGGGGGAAAATAAACCTTTCTTTGCTTTTGGCAGGGATGTAAACTGGCACAACCAGTATGAAAGTCAGCATGGAGATTCCTCAAAAAACTAAAACTAGAAATCCATTTGACCACCTATTCCCCTTCTAGGTATCTTCTCAAGAGATTTTAAGATATCATATTACACTGATACATGCATACCCATGTTTAAAGCAACACAACCTATAATAGTTAAGTCTTGGAGGCAGCCTGTATGTCCATCAACAGATGAGTGGGTAAAAAAAAGATGGTATTTATATACTATGAATTACTACTCTTCCATAAATAAGGATAAATGTAGGCAACTTGAGACCATAATGTTAATTGAAATAAATCAGACACACAAATTTAAACATCACATTATTTTAAATGAGAAACCCAAAATGTAAATAAAGTGCAAAATAAAAGATAATAGGATATAGTGAGATATTTTTAAAATGGGAAGGGGGGACAAGAGACACAGGGAGTGGGAGGGAAAGAAGAAAAAAAGGGATATAAGAAAAAGAATTAAATAAAAAAGTAGTAACAGAGCTTTCACAAATGGGGGAGAGGAAGAAGAGCTGGAGGACCAGAAAGGGATGGGAAGAGAAGGAAACATAAAAGGAATTAAGCTGTATTATGTATGTGTACAAACTCTCCACAATAAATGTAATCATTATTACTGCAAACATGTACTAAAAAATGAAATGGAGCAGCAGAAGAGGCAAAGATCTATGCAAGAAAAACTTAGATTTTCAGTAACTGTTTTATAACCCCTCTTCTTGTTGAAGATAAACAACTTTCATCTTCACAAAATCTTTTGGGAGATAAAGCAAAATTACAGGGAAATTTAGATTTAGGTGAGTCAAGAGGACTTCTGTATTAGACTGAAGGAGTATTTTATTTTTGGTCTTTTGTCACTAATCATAGCTTGGATCATCTGTTTGAATAGGATTGTGCTCTTGGTCTTGGACAGATTCACTTGAAGAGGGATATTCCTACCAAAGGAAAAGAAAATGACTACTAGCCTTTAGAGAAAAAGCATCCTAAGCATTGCATCTGTGTTCAATTGTTTAGGGAAAGGAATCCCTTCTGAGGAAGCTGACAATTTGTACAGAGGTCAGGACCACTTCATTCACTCAGCAGATATTTAAATGCATCAAGTGATGTATTAATTAATCAAAAATACATCAGAAATATTTGAGAGAGCATAGTGGTGCAGGCTGAGGTAAGAGGACTGCCTGAATTCAGGACCAGCCTGGGATACACAGCAAGATGCTGTCAAAAAAAAGGAGGAAAAAGAAAAAGAATAGAAAGGTTTAAGAGGCTGTTGTGCTGTGACTATCACTGACAGCTGCCGAAGTGGTATTCCAGATACCAGGATAATGTCTAATTCCAGCCAAAGATGGACAACAGTCTCTGGTTCTCAAGCAAGTGTTTCAGTATTTCTCAAGCAAGTGTCTCAATATTTTCATTTCTCAAGTGTTTCAGTAATTTTTGTGTTATCATTGGTGGTGTGGGTGACAAATGATTATATTAGAAATTCAGACCTTGCATCAATATGTTTAGTCACCCACAGGGTTGATCTCTCATGGAAAATGCCACATCAAAATCAACCTAAGGGGTGGTGTACACATTTGGATCAATACCAAACTGAGAATAAATGTTTTATGAGATGGATGCATGCCCCTATCTGGATGATGAGAAGTTTGGTTTATGATAAAGAAGTTTTAAACTCAGATGACCCTGTATACTGGCTGGCAAAAACCACTAAGCAGTGGCCAGACACACAAATATTAATCCCTTCAGGGCTTCAAGGTCAAAAATAGTTACTTTTCTAGGTGAAGCTGGCCTAAAAGTATGTACCCCCCTTTAAAATGTGTCTGAGAGGTTTTATTAAAGTAGTTGAGGTCCATAAATTAAGAACAAAAAACACATTTCCTTTTAAAAAATAAGCACTGGTTTCAAAGGTAGATGCTGTGTCAATTGTGCTAATACTAGAGATTTGTTGGAATGCCATTTTGAGTGAGTCCTTGAGCAGAGATTGCATAGGTAATGGTAGCAAACAGATATCTGTAAAAAAAAGGTGGGGGCATGAACTGATGGTAAAAGGAAGTGAAAGATAAGTAAAATCAATAATTATACATGTTGTTAGCTTCATGCCTATAAGTCTGAGCCTAAAAATAGCAAAAATTTTGTAGGCTGATGAAGGAAGAAAACAGGAAAAAGAAAAGAAAAATACAGAGATAGAATAAAAACAGCAAAGTAAGGATATGAAGCATTTATATGATCAATACTTGGAACTGGCACTTCCCATAAGCCAGCAACAGACATGGGCCAAGAAGAGAACCAAGAAGTCAACCTGCCTTTCCTGTGAGCCAGCTGGCAGTGAAGAAGAGCACCCTCTCCTTTCCCCCCATAGGCAGCTGGCTAATTCAGAGGAACATAGGCTGGGATGATAGCAACTGAGGTACAAAAACAACTTAATGCTTGTACTGATTGATTGACTTTGCAGGCCTAAAGCTGGTAATCTGAGCACCTGTTTAGAAGATACCAATATGAAATATAGCAACTATGGAAGATTTCCTTGTCTTGTTTTTGAAAATTCAATATTGTTCTCACTGTTTTGTTTTGCTCCATTTTATTGTTTTGTTTTATTCCCTTCCAAAACAATTACTTGGAGGTGAGTCTAGAGGGATACAAATTTCAGAAATTAGAAGACGGATAGTAAGAAATAATCCTATGAAGATAATAGGGATTATAAATTTGGGATGGCATCTTGTTCTGTCATTGCTGATAGCAATTGCCAACTACCTAAGGTCATTCACATGTGCCACTTAGGGAGACAGGGTCTGTCTCTGTGTGCTTGTCTGCCTCAAAGGAGTTTAAGAAACACAAATCTCCAGTAAAAGAAGACATAATTGGGATTTAACACTCTGAACTGTGTTGAATTTGGAGACATAAAGATAGGGGAAATATGATCCCATGATACAATTGATAGCCTTTCACTCTTCTATGAAACTATTAGACATTTATTTATCAGGAGTATGGGAGTACAATCCATCTGAACCAGTGAATTGTAGTTCCTCAGCTGCTTCAGGTTTTATGAATTACTGAAGAGATTTAGGAAACAGTATTTTAGGATCTCATCAGGCTTCTTATATTAATCAGTTTCTTGTCGCTGGGGCAAAATACCCAGTAGCTGCAATTTAAAGGAGAAGTTTATTTTGGTTCACAGTTTCAGCAGATTCTCTCCATGGTCTGCCAAATCCAAGGCAGAAATAGCATGGCAGAACATCGTAGCAGAGAAAATCATCATGGCTCATTGCATGGCAGTAATGAAAAAAGAGATATAAAAGGAGCCAAGGAGGAGAGTATAGTTTTCCTGGTCGTGTCCCCAGTGCCCTGACCCTTCCAACCAGGTCCCACCTCTTAATGTGAGACTTTTGGGGGAACATGATAGATCTAAACCATAATGGTCTACCACAGGTCTCCAAAAAGTTCATGTTCATCTCATTATGTAAAATGCACTTAGTTCATCTCTTAGAATTGCCAAAGTCTTAACAGTTCCAGCATTGCTGCAAAGTTCCAAGTCCAAAGATTTCTCTGAGTTTGAAGGCAAAATCTAGCTGTGACGTCTGTAAAATTCAAAAGAAATTTAAATACATTCAACATACAATGAATGGTACAGGATAAGCATTCCCACTTCAAGATGGAGAAATGGGATAGAAAAAATGTTATCAAAGACTGAAACAATGCAAAACAAACATTAAATCTTGTAGCTTGGTTCCATGCAGGGATCATTGGCTCCAGATAAGTAAACATGGACTCCATCTTCCATGAGAAGAAGAATCACTTTGTGCTCAACACTGCCTGAATAATCTATTGCAAGGAGAATACTTCAACTCTGTGGAGTTATCCTCAATTGCCCACCAGCTAGATGAAGAAGAAAGGATGAGAATGGCAGAAGAAGGGGTTACTAATAAATACTATCACATATTTTTACAACAACCTTCTAGTTATATGGATTGCTTTTTCTCTATTGAAAAATGAAAAATCATTTATATGCAATTATAAACAATATTGGTTTACAGTTAGAAAATTAGGAAAAC
The DNA here is from genome assembly GCA_004027455.1 of Hydrochoerus hydrochaeris. NCBI lineage: Eukaryota > Metazoa > Chordata > Mammalia > Rodentia > Hydrochaeridae > Hydrochoerus > Hydrochoerus hydrochaeris. The sequence goes on from PVLA01001120.1 coordinate 17,982, forward strand.
AATGGTTTAACTTGAATTCTGTCTTGGCTGGTCCAGAATTAATATCAGATATGTACCTTGTACTTTTCTTGGCTCAATTATAACAGGAAGGGTGATCTGCCAGATTGTGAAGCTGAACAGCTAATTCAGATGATCAGGGTCCAACAGATACATGGACCAAAATTCACTGGAGAATTAGCACAGCTGAAACATCAGGGAGTCTTTAAAACAGACCTGGAACAAGTCTTAGAATGAAATGATGGGTCAGGAATGCCAGAAGAACATGAGGAGGATTTGCAGAGGTTTCTGGCACTAAGTCCTCAGGAAATGGACATGGAATATGAAGAAGCAGATCTTCACAGGGCTATTCAGCTCAGTATGCAAGTTAGTTCCAAAAATATATTTCAAGATGTTCCATAGACATCAGGCACAAATCTTACATTCGAAGAGCTATGAAGAAGAAAGGAAATCTACTTTAAAAAGCAGCAGCCACAGAAGCAGGAAAATCCATCAGGCCAGGCTTCATAGCCACATGAAAGACATACCACAAGTTCAGGAGCACTTGGGAGTGATCTAGGTAATGTTATCAGTGAAGAAGACATGCTTCAGGCATCTGTGATGATGTCTTTAGAAACTGTTACAAATAATTTGAAAACAGAAGGAAAAAAGTAGTATCTTTTAAAATCATTCAGATATTTGTACTTTCCAAAATTGTCCTTCATGATTACAGCATAGCATCCATTTTTAATGTATCAAAGAGAACATTGAATATCAGAGAAAATATTTAGGTGGCTTGCAAACAAAATGAGGAAGTAGATTCAACCAGGGGGCCAGGCACACACTAAGAGGGGAGTTAGGACCACACCTGGCTCCTGAGAGAGGAGCCAGGCCCATGCTGTGAGGGGAGTTCCAGCTCACTGGCAATGGCCAAGGGAGAGTTTGGGACCATCACTCATGGTGCTTGGGTGCCCACTCAGCCCTCTAGGACACTGGGCTAGCCTGGAGAGGTTTTCTGGGCTTGAGTGGACCATGCTCAGAAACATTTATTCAACCAGGGGACCAGGCCCATGCCTAGAGGGCGGTTAGGCCCATGCCACCTAGAGAGGAGCCAGGCCCGCATCATGAGGTGAGTTCCAGATTCCTGGCACTGGCCCAGGGAGAGTTTAGGACATTACTTCCTGTGCTTGGGTGCCTGCCAAGCCCACTAGGACACTGGACTAGCCTGGAGAGATTTTGCAGGCTTGAATGGAGCATGCCATGAGAAAATGACAAAACAAAAGAACAAAATGCCATCTCAAACATCCATCCCATACCAAGAAAGCCTGGAAGCCACATACACAGAAGAAAACACTAGTCATACACCTTAAATACCTGAAATGATACAAACTGAAATAAAGAAGCAAGTATGGGAAGCTATGAAGAAACTCAAATCAGAAATAATCTCTGAGGTAAAACAAGAAATGAAAAAAGTAGTGAAAGAAATACTGAACAAATCTAAAGAAGACACAGCTAAAAATTAGAAGAACAAAGCAAAAAGATAGAATCAATGAATGAACAGTATAAGAATCAAACAGAATACATGAAGTAGATTGAAAGAGATATACAGGAAATCAAAAATTATATTGAAAATTGCCAAAACTGCCTAAATGAAAGTGAAGTTAGGCCTGGACCCTCCCCTATGGGCCTGCCCTGCCACCAGGAACATTGCTGAAGCCTGCATCAGGCACAAGAGGCCTGGAACCTCCCCTGTGGTCCTGCCCTGCCACTGGGAATATCCTGGAAGCCCACATCAGGCATAAGCTGCCTGGAACCACCCCTGTAGGCCCACCTGCCACCAGGAACATCACAGAGGGCCACCCTATGCTTAGTGGTCTGGGATCTCCACTGTGGGCCTGCCCAGCCACCAGGAACATCACAAGAGCCTGCCCCAGGATGAAAACAGCCCTGGACTGCTTCTGATGGGCCCGCCTTTCCACATAGAACATAAGAAGACTTCAGCAAGCTCTAGACATTGTGAAAAAACTTGGAACTTCGCTCCCAGGTGGTGAAACTTGGACTGCAGAGGATTAAATGTGTCAGTGTGGTGAACATGCCCATAACAAAGAGGTGTACAGGGGATAAATAGGGACAGTAGTAAAACACCCTCCAACTAACTGTAAGATTTTGGTGAGTCTAAAAAGAGTGTGTGTGATCCCCACCTACACATAGAAAACATCAGGCAGAATGGAAATGACAAAACGAAAAAGCAAAATGCAACCTCAAACATATGGTTCACCAGAAGCAAGTATAGGAGACATTGAAATAGAGGACCCCAAAAGTAATACACCTGGAATCTCTGAAAAGATAGCCAGTGAAATAAAACAACAATTCCATCAGGATATAGAGGAAATTAAGTTAGAAGTACTCTCCCATGTAAAGATAGAAATAACAAATTTAGAAAAGGAGTTGTTGAATGCAGCTAAAGAAGAACTAGAGAAAAAAGTACATGAGCATGGGAAACTGATTGAAACTTTGAATGAACAATATAGAAAACAAGCAGAATTCATGAAACAAACTCAAAGAGATATCCAAGAAACAAAAAATTCTGTTGAAAGCATGCAAAACCACCTAAAGGAAGCTAAGGATAGGATTTCAGACATTGAGGACAGGATCACAATTAGTGAACAGGAAAGGATAGAACTTTTAAAAATAACAAAGCATCATGGAATGACAATCCAGAAGCTTCATGATGATGCCAAGAGCAACAATGTAAAAATAACAGACATTAGCAAAGATAAAGGAGTACAGGCAAATGACATACGTAAAGTATTTATAGAAATAATAGCAGAAAATTTCCCAAACATGGGGAAAGAATCTGATATGCAGATAAGTGAGGCATATAGAACACCAAACAGTCACAGTCAACATAAATCCACACCCAAAAACATAATAATTAAATTTCAGACATACAGCATAAAAACAGAATACTAAAAGCTGTCAGAGAAAAGACACAACTCATCTATCAAGGAAAGCCCATTAGAATCATGGCAGACTTTTAAGCACAAACCCTCAAGTCAAGAAGAGCTTGGAGTGAGGTATTTCAAGCCCTGAAAGAAAACAACCTTCAACCCAGACTGATGTACCCAGCAAAATTGTCATTCAAATTTAATGGAGAAACAAGATACTTCCATGACAAAGCACAACTAAAGAAATTCATGTCCAACAAACCAACCCTGGAAAGAGTACTGAAAGACATACTAGACAGAGATAAAAATGAACAAAATCCCCAAAACAAGAAAAGAAAGAAACCACCAGGTAGGATAAGCAACAAAATAAGGGGGAAAGCAGAAAGAAACAACTAGAATATAGCATAGCAAAGCTGAGCCAATACATACCAGTGATATCCATAAATTTAAATGGCCTCAATTTACCTATCAAAAGAAATAGATTGACAGAATGGAACAAGAAACAGGACCCCACAATATACTGTATACAAGAAACACATCTGACCCAAAAGGAAACTCATAGATTAAAAGTTAAAAGGTGGAAAACACTATTCCATGAAACAGGAACCCAGACAAAAGCAGGGGTAGCTATTCTATTTGCAGACAATGTGTACTTCAAACCTAAAATGATTAAAAGAGATATAGAAGGTCACTACATACTTGTGGAAAAATTCAAGAGGAAGAACTAACAATATAAATATATATTCACCAAATACAGGAGCACCCAACTATGTAAGACAGATACAAATGGACATGAAAAACTAAATACATAAGAAGGCACTTATAAGAGGGGAGCTTACCAGTCCATTGTAACAAAGAGATAGATCAACTACACAAAAAGTCAGCAAAGAAATAACAAAACTGAATCATACCTCTGAGCAACTGGACTGAGTAGAAGTTTACACAGTGTTTCCACCCAACCACATCAGAATACAAATTCTTCTTAGCTGCACACGGGACATTCTCCAAAACAGACAACAAATTATCCCATAAAACATTCTTAAGTAAATGAAAAAGGATTGAAATCATACCATGAATAATATTGGACCATAGTTCACTGAAATTGGAAATTAATGGCAAAAGAAATTGCAAACACTGCACAAATACATGGAAATTAAAAAACAGCCTTTTGAATAACCAGTGGGATGCAGATGAAATTAAAGAAGAAATAAAGCAATACTTACAATTCAATGAAAAGTTAGAAACAACATACTATAATCTGTGGGATGCAATTAAAGCAGTCTTAAGAGGGAAATATATAGCAATAAACTGTCTTATAAAGAAAACAGAATGAGCACAAATAAACAACCTAATGCTCCATCTCAAGCTTCTAGAAAAAGAAGAGCAAGCTAAACCCAAAGCTCAGAGAAGAGAGAAAATTACAAAGATTAGAGCAGAAATCAATACAATTGAAACTTTTAAAACAATACAAAGAATTAATGAATCAAAAGGCTGATTTTTTGAGAGAATAAAGAAAATTGACATACCCCTTGCTAACCTTATTAAGAGAAAGAAAGAAAGAAAAAAACCAAATTAACACAATAAGAACTGAAAAAGGGGAAATTACTACAGATCCCATGGAAATTCAAAACATCATGAATACTTATGTTGAAAATCTCTACTCACAGAGAGTGGAAAACACAGAGGAAATGGACAGATTTCTAGAAACATATGAATTACCAAAGCTCAACCAAGAAGATATAGCAATTTTGAACAACACAATATCAGCTATTGACATTGAAAATGTAATTAAAATCTTACCAACAAAGAAAAGTCCAGGTCCTGACAGATTCACAGCTGAATTCCACAAGAAATTTAGAGACGATTTGAGGCCAATACTCCTTAAAATCTTCAATGAAATTGAGAAGAAAGCAATCCTCCCTAAATCATTCCTGGAGGCAAGTATTACTCTGATTCCAAAACCATATAAAGATCTAACCAAAATAGTGAACCATAGACCAATCTCAATAATAAACATTGATGCAAATATTCTCAATAAAATACTGGCTAAGAGAATGCAGCAAATCATCAAGAAGATTATACATCATGACCAAGTGGGGTTCATTCCAAGAATACAAGGATGGTTTAACATATGCAAATCAATAAACCACATCAACAGAGGAAAAAACAAAAACCACGTGGTCATCCCAATAGATGAAGAAAAAGCTTTTGACAAAGTCCAACACATGTTCATGACAAAAACCCCTCAGAAACTCAGAATACATGGTGTCTACCTCAACTTTATAAAGATTATCTATGACAAACCAACTGCCAACATTATACTAAATGGACAAAAAATGAAAGCTTTCACTTTAAACTCAGGAACAAGACAAGGATGTCCACTATCACCACTCCTTTTCAATATACTTCTGCAAACACTAACCAGGGAAATCAGACAAGAGCGAGAAATAAAAGCAATAAAGATAGGAAAGGAAGAAGTTAAATTATCACTATTTGCAGATGACATGATACTCTGTATAGAAGACCCAAAAAACTCCATCAAAAGACTACTAGAGGTTATAAACAAGTTCAGCAGTGTAGCTGGATACAAAGTCAATGCTCCACAATCAATAGCACTGCGTGGCAAGCACAAAGTCATGAGTTTGATACCTGGTATCAAAAAAACACACACAAAAAAATCAATAGCATTCTTGTACACAAAAAAAAAACTCACTGAGAGAGAAATTGTGGAAATATTGCCCTTTACAATAACATCTAAAAAAATGAAATACTTAGGAATCAACCTAATTAAAAATGTAAAAGACCTATATTCTGAAAATTATACTATGCTGAAAAAGGAGATTGAAGAGGATATTAGAAAATGGAAGGATACTCCTTGCTCTTGGCCAGGAAGAACCAACCTTGTGGAAATGACCATAATCCCAAAACTGTTATACAGATTTAACAGAATACCAATCAAAATACCATTGACATACCTCATAGATCTAGAGAAAACACACCTAAAATTCCGTTGGAAACAGAAGAAACCTAGAATAGCAAAGGCAATTCTGGGCAACAAAAGCAAGGCAGGAAGCATCTCAATTCTTGACTTGAAACAGTGATATAAAGCCACAGTGATAAAATCAGCATCGTAATGGCAAAGAAATACACCAGAGGATCAATGGAATAGATTAGAAGATGCAAGCACAACTACAAAGACACTCAGTCACCTGATATTTGACAAAGGGGCTAAATATGTCCACTGGAACAAGGAGAGTCTTGTTAATAAATGGCATTGGAAAAATTGGTTCTCTACATGCCGAAGACTGAAACTAGATCCAAACCTATCACCATGCACAAAAATTAAGTCTAATGGATCAAAGACCTCAATATTAAAACAAAAACACTAAATCTACTGGAAGATAAGGTAGGTAGAAGTCTTGGAGACATAGGGGTAGGCAGAGAATTTATGAATAAAATTCAAACTGCATGGGAAACACTTCAAAGCATCAATGATTGGGATCTCATATTATTGAAAAGTTTCTGCACTTCAAAAGAAATTCCCAACAGAGTGAAAAGAAAACCCATAGAATGGGACAGAATTTTAGCCAACAACCCCTCAGAGAAAGGATTTCTATCCAGAACATATAAAGAAATGAAAAACAACAATCCCCCAAATTCAAAGACCCTCTCCAAAAATAGTCATCTGAGATGAACACATGGTTCTCAGAGGAAGATATACAAATGGCAAATAAATATGTGAAGAAATGTTCACCATCACTGGTCATTCAAGAATTGCAAATTAAAACATTGAGATTTCACCTCACTCCTGAAAGGATAATGGCCATCAAGAAATCAACTGATATCAAATGTTGGTGAGGCTGTGGGGAAAAGAGAACACTGCTCCACTGTTGTTGGGAATGTAGACTGGTGCAAGCATTATTTAATTCCATATGGAGAATTTTTAGAACACTAGGATTGGAAGTCCCATTCAATCCAGCTATTCCCCTTCTGGGTATTTTCCCAGAACTGAAAAGTTCATGTCACAGTGATATATGTGCACTCATGTTTATAGTGAAATAATTTGTGAAAGCTAAATCTTGGAAACAACCAAGATGTCCATGTACTGCAGAGTGGATGAAAAAGTTGTGGCATTTTATACAATGGTGTTACTCAGATATAAAAAAGGAAGATCTTGAGGCCTTCATAGGCAAATGGATACAACTTGAGATTATCCTCATTAGTGCAATAATTATATTTATTAATATCATATTGTGTCTCTAGTGTAAAAATTAAATAAGAACTATAAGTGTAACAAAATGTGTAATTGCTGTCATAAAAAAGAGAGAACAAAGTGCTCTAAGGGATATAACTGCATGTATGTTTGAGTGTGTAAAATAGATGAACATATTGCTTAATCTCTGTTGGATCTTTGAGCAGAACTGTTTGCAGTCTCAGTGTTTGAATGTCTACTATGTATCCTTTAACTTTGTGACTTGAACAACTACATCCAAGATGACAATATGTAATTCAAAAACTAGTGATATCTTACTGGTTTTCTTTTCTCTTTTCCTTTTTTTCTTTCTTTTACTTTCTTTCTTTTAGAATTCTGTATTGTTGCTGCCCTTTTTCTGTTTTGGTTTTCTCTTCTCTTTAAATAAAAATTTTAAAAAGTATAATTGCTATTGTAAAAAAGAGGAAATAGGAAGGGTATAAAAGATATAGCCACATGTATGTTTAAGTGCATAGGATTGATAACAATATTTCTAATTTCTTGTTGGATTGTTGAACAGATCTGTTTGCAGTGTTACTGCTTGAGTGTCCACTTTGTGTGCTTTAATTTTGTAACTTGAACAACTATTTCTAAAAGAACAATATGTAATTTATCAACTAGTGATTTCTTGCTGTTTATCTTTTTTGTGAAATTCTGTAATATTTCTATCCTTTTTCTCTTTTGTTTCTCTTTAAATAAAAAAATAGTGAAGATAGAAATTCAGACATCAAAGAGAAGATTGCAGTTAGTGAACAGGAAAGGAAAGATCTTTTAGAAATAACAAGGAATGAGGAAATAACAATTCAACAGTTGCAAGATGATGCCAACAAAAACAATATAAGATTAATAGGGATAAATGAAAAAGAAGGGGACAGCACAAATGATATCAAGAGACTATTTACAAAAGTAATAGCTGAAAATATCCCAAACATGAGAATAGAAACTGACATGCAAATTAGTGAAGCATATAGAACTCCAAGTAGCCATAATTAAAATAAAATTACACCCAAACATATAATAATCACCATCCCAGAATTCCTATATAAGAAAAGAATGTTAAAACCTGACAGAGAGAAAGGACAGATCACCCATAAAGGAAAACCTATCAGAATCACAGCAGACTTCTCAACACAAACAATGAAGTCAAGAAGGGCATGGAGTGAAACATTTCAGATCCTAAAGGAAAATGACTTCCAACCCAGACTGTTGTACCCTGCAAAACTGTCTTTCAAAATGGATGGAGAAATAACATACTTCCATGACAAAGAACAGCTGAAGAACTTCATGATCACCAAGCCAACCCTGAAAAGAATACTCAGAGACATTCTAGATACACATAGGAAAAAAAAACACTAAGCAAGACAGACAAACACAATAGAAAGGTAAAGATACAACAGCAGAAAGATAACATGTTAGCAATAAAATGATATATAACAGTTATAACCATTAATGTAAATGGCCTCAATTCACCAATTAAAAGAAACAGACAGGAGGAATGGATCAAGAAACAACATCCAACCATATGCTGTCTATAAGAAATCCATCTAACCCAAAAGAAAACTCTTAGATTGAAAGTCAATGGATGAAAAACCATACTTCATGCAACAGGAACTCAAAAAAAAAAAACAGGGCTGGCTATTCTGTTTGCAGACAATGTGAACTTCAAACCAAGAATGGTTCGAAGAGATAAAGAAGGTCACTACATACTAGTTAGGGGAAAACTTCAAGAGGAAGGGATAACAATCTTGAGTATATATGCACCAAATTCCAGAGCATCAGCTACATAAAGCAAGTATTAACAGAAAAAAATCAAATAAGCAATAATACAATTATAACAGGAGACTTAACATACCATTGACACAAAGGGACAGATCAACTATACAGAAAATCAGCAAAGAAATAACAGAACTGAATCAAACCTGTGAACAAATGGACTTGAGAGTCGCATACAGAATATTCCATCCAACAACATCAGAATATACATTTTTCTCACCAGTACATGTGGCATTCTCTAAAATAGACCATATACTAGCCATAGAACATATTTGAGTAAATGCAAAATAATTGAAATTATCCTATGCCTGTTATCAGATCATAGCACCATGAAACTAGAAATTAATAAAAGTAACTGCAAAATCCCCACAAACACATGGAAATTGAATAATACTCTTGAGCAATCAATGGATCAAAGAGGCAATTAAAGAAGAAATTAAACAATATCTACAAGCAAACAAAAATACAAGTAAAACTTACCAGAACCTGTGGGATGCAATGAAAGCAGCTCAAAGAGGAAAATTTATTGCACTGAGTTCCCACATTAGGAAAATAGAATGAATACAAATAAACAACTTGATACTGCACCTCAAACATCTAGAAAAAGAAAGCAAGCCAAGCCCAAAGCTAAAAGAAGGGAGGAAATTATAAGGATCTGAGCAGAAATTAATGCAATAGGGACTAAGTAAACAATACAAAGATTCAATGAATGAATTAATCAAAGAGTTGGTTCTTTTATAAGAGTAAATAAATTTGATAAGCCCCTAGCCAAACTAATTTTAAAAAGGAAAGAAAAGACTCCAATTCATGCAATAATGAATAAAAATGTGAAATCACTACCGACTCTGTGGAAATACAGAAGATCATCAACACCTATTTTGAAAACCTCTACTCTCATAGGTTGAATAACACAGAAGAAATGGACAGATTCCTAGAATCATATGAACCACCAAAGCTGGATTAAGAAGATGTAAAACTGCTGAGTAACACAATTTCTATTAATGAAATTGAAAATGTAATTAATCCTTACTAACAAAGAAGAGCCCAGGCTCAGATGGAATCACCATGGAATTCTACAAAAAATACAAAGAAGACTTAATGCTGACACTCCTCAAACTGATCAATGAAATCAAAAGGGAAGCAATTTTCCCTAAGTCATTCCTGGAAGCAAATATCACTCTAGTACCAAAATCTGAGAAAGACCCAACTAAAAAAACGAGAACTACAGGCCAATGCCAATCTCACTAATGAACACAGATGCAAAAATTCTCAATAAAATTTTGGCAAACAGGATGCAGCTAACCATCAAGAAGATTATAGATCATGACCAACTGGGATTCATCCCAGGCATGCAGAGAGTTTCAACATAAGTAAATCAATAAATGTAATCCACCATATCAATAGAGCACAAAGTAAGAATCACATGATCATTTCTATAGATACATAAAAAACTTTTGATAAGATCCAAAAACCATTCATGCTAAGAGCCTTACAGAGAATTTGAATAGCTGGCTTTTACCTCAATATGAGAAAGTCCATCTACAACAAACCAACAGCCAGTGGTCATATTAAATGGCCAAAAACTGAAAGCCTTTACCTTGAATCAGTCACAAGAAAAGGATGTCCATTATCACTTCTCCTATTCAACATAGTACTGGAAATACTAGCCGGAGCACTTAGATAAGTGATAAAAATAAAAGGAGTAAAAATATGAAAAGAGGAATTTAAACTATCATTATTTTCAGATGACATGATACTCTACATAGAAGACCCCCAAAACTCCATTGAAAGACTCCTAGATATGATAAATAAATTCAGCAATATAGCTGGATAAAAAGTCAATACTCAAAATTCAATAGCATTCTTAAACAATAAAAACAAAATCACTGAGAGAGAAATAAGAGAAGCCACATCCTTCATACTACCATCCAAAAAAATGAAATACTTAGGAATTATTCTAATGAAAGAAGTAAAAGAGCTATACAGGGAAAGTTATAATGCCTTGATAAAAGATATCAAATAGGACCTCAGAAAACTGAAAAACTTCCCTTGTTCATGGACAGGAAGAATAAATATTGTGAAAATGGCCATTTTTATACAGATTCAATGCAATCCCAATGAAAATACCACTAACATACCTCATAGATCTAGAAAAATCACTCCTAAAATTTATCTGGAATCAGAAGAGACCTAGAATACCAAAGGCAATTCTAAGGAGCAAAGCCAAGGCAGGAGGCATCATGATCCCTGACTTGAAGTTATACTACAAAGCTACTGTGATAAAATCTACATGGTAATGGAACAAAAACAGACCTGAAGATCAATGGAATAGAATAGAAGATACAACCACAACTATGAACACACTCTACCACCTTATGTTTGATAAAGTGGCCAAACATGTTCATTGGAAGAACAATAGTCTCTTTAATAAATGGTTCTGGAAAAACTGGCTATCCATATGGCAAAAACTAAAACTAGACCCATGCCTATCACCATGTAGTAAACTAAAATCTAAATGGATCAAAGATCTAAATATTAAAACAGAAACACTAAATATGTTGCAAGACAAATAAGTAAAAATCTTAGACATAGGGATAGGTAGAGAATTCAGAACAAGAATCAAACTGCATGGGAAATACTTCCCAGAATCAATAACTGGGAACACATCTTATTAAAGAGTTTCTGCATGTCGAAAGAAATCTCCAGCAGAGTGAAAGGAAAATACACAAAGTGGGAAAAAATCTTAGTGAACAGTCCTTCAGACAAAGTACTTCTGTCTAGAACTTATAAAGAATTTTAAAAAATCAGACCCCTGAAATTCAAAGACCCAATCCAAAAATGGGCATCTGAGATGAACACACAGTTCTCAAATGAAGAAATACAAATGGCAAATAAATACATGAAAAAATGTTCAACATCACTGGTCTTTAGAGAAATGCAAATTAAAACCATACCAAGATTCCATCTCACTCCCAAAAGAATGGCCAGGATCAAGAAAACTACCAACAACAAATGCTGGAGAGGCTGTGGGGAAAGGGGAACTCTTGCACTGTTGGTGGAGTGTAGACTGGTGCAACCACTGTGGAGGTCAGTCTGGAGATTCCTCAAAAAGCTGGGATTAGAATTCCCATTTGACCCAGCCATTCCACTCCTAGGCATATTCCCAGAAGAACTAAAAACATCATACCACAGTGATATATGAGCACCCATAGCAACACAATTTGTAATAGTCAGATCTTGGAAACAACCTAAGTGCCCATCAACTGAGGAATGGATAAAAAAATTGTGGTACTTTTATACAATGGAGTACTACTCAATATAAAGAATGATCACATTGAGATATTTATAATAAATGGATGCATCTTGAGACCATACACATAAGCTAAATAAATCAAACTCACGTATATAAATACCGTATAGTCTCCCTAGTGTAAGAAATTGTAAGACTGCATAAGATTTTATGGTAATCATAATTCCCCATTATATTGCTTTGAAGTCTTATAATGTTTTCACTCATTTTTTGGATTGGTTTTATTCTGTTTGTTTAACTTTATTATGTGTGATGTTATGAACAGCTACTTTGAAGAAAACAAGACATTATGGCAGCCATTGCTGATTTAATATCATATTGCTGTGAAGTCCTACCATACTTTTGTTTTTCTATTACCATTGGTTTTATTATGATGTGTCTTATTGAATTTTAATATATCTTATAGTATAAACAAATTTTTTATTGAAAATGAGATTTTATAGTAGCCATTGTTCATTTTCTGTTATTTGGTTCAGAATGCCTTGTAATAGTTTCATTCTTTTGAATGCTTTTATTCTATTTTGTTGTGTTTGATATTATTGTATGTGAAGCTAAGCTCAACTATTTCAAAGAAGGAGACATTATGGTAGCTACTGTTGATATCCTATTGTCTTGTTGTGCAGTGCTGTGCTGCTTGCATTGTTATGTTCTGATCTGCTTTATTCTGTCCTCTTTTGTTTTATTCTCTGTAAAATAATATTTAGAAAAAACAAAAAACAAAATGAGGAAGTAGAAAATGTGTCAGTTATAGGACTAAATAATGATCCTCCAAAAACCAGCCAAAGAGTCATTCAGCAATTAAAGAAATTTAAAAAGACTTTTAAAAATAATAAATCCTGTATCTCCTCATCCAGCTTCTACAGCAGGTTGTGGTCAAATGTTAACTCCAAAGAGCTTGGGAAGCCCCACCTCTATAACCTAGCTTGCTGCTGTCCACATGACCTCTTCCTTGGGTTGCCTTTTTCACTGCCTGCAGCTTTCCTCAGAGGATGTTCCATATTCCTGAAGTTTTCAACTTCCTAGGGAGTCCACTTCACCTTTAGCTTCTCACAGCTTTATGGACTGCTTTTTTTTATCAGTTCTTGGCAGGAACTTTAAACCTACCACACATTTTTGTCTGGCCTCCCAGGTATTCTTTTTAATCTTGGAGGAAGTACACTAAACATCATAACTCTTGCATTCTGAAGGCTTGGAAAACCACCACAGTGTGATGACACAAAGGTCAACTATCAAGTTTAGCAGTATTTGGGTCCCCTTGGATCTTGGCTGCATTGCCTTCTTAGTGTCTGAATGACTAAACTCTGGCAAAAAAAATTCCCTAGGTTCTTTTGAATGAGAAGGCATCCTAAGGACTCTTTTCAGAAGAAAGATTCACAGTTTTACACTCTTGAGCCTGTGATAGTTAGAATCTTGCTGATGTCCGAGATGCCTTCAAAGTATATTTCTTCTTGCCTGTACAAAATGTTTAGCTTATTTTTAATGCTAATCAAATACACTCTCCATGGCCTCATCCTTACAGGTTCTTCTTTTTTGGGCAAAGCTGTGAACTTTTCAAAGCATTCAACTTGGTTTTTGCTTCTGCTTCTTACAGTAGATCTGAGTAAAAGTAGGTAGAAGTACTTATACTACAGCCTGAAAAATGGGTTGCTTTGAAATTTCCCCCAACAGATTCATCTGCCACACTTAGTCTACCAAAAAGTACAGCATAGGCAAAATACAAACAAATTTTCTGCCAAAGCATAAAATAGATGGCCACTAATCCAACAACCAATGGAATCCTTGTTCTCAACTGAAACCTCCTAAACCTGGCCTGTACTTTCTATATTTCTAAGAGCATTCTGGTCTTCTGAGCTGTGGCCAGCATTTCATATCATTCTAGAGCTTCTCTAACTCACATTTTCAAACATTTCCAAACTCTTCCTGCAAGCATATTCCAAAGACTTCTGAAATATATGACCATGTACAGCCACAGGAACAATGCCACTACTAGTATCAATCTTCTACTTTCCTATCACTGAGGTAAAATACCTGGTACCCACAAGTTAAAGTAGTAGAGCTTTATTTTGGCTCACAGTTTAAATGCATTCAGTCCATGGTTGGTTGACTCCAAGCAGAAATGGCATGGCAGTATAGCATGGCAGAGGAAAGATACTCACTGAATTGTGGCCAGGAAAAACAGAAGAATTAGGAAGCAAAGATGAGAATAAACCCTGCAAGTCATACCCCCAATGACCTGCCCCTTCTGACCAGGCCCCATCTCCAATTGTGAGATTTTTGGGGGACACTTTAGATCTAAACCATAGCACACCACCAGTGGATTATAGTTCTTCAAGGGCTTTGGGTTTTAAGAGGTACTAGGATACTGGAGATAGTGACATTTAGGCAGTGATATTGTGGGTTCTCAAGATTCTATATTCTTTCTTTTTCCCACATTCATAGATCCTGCATCCAGGAGATACTGAGAACTGAGAAAAGTAAGTCACAAACCTGAAATAATCCCAAAGAGAAGAGAGTTAGATATACAAGAGTACAGGGTAGTCAGGAGAAGCCACCACAAAATGGTATACAGAGTCACTGCAATGAGGGGGTGTAAGAAAAATCTAAATGAAGTGCCTCACTGAGTCAAAAGTTCCCATTCTAGTAGAGACTAAGCAGAAAAGCATAATGAGAAGTGTCCCAAGGGACATACAGGAAGCTAGTGTATTTAGGGAAGGCCTTTGTTTCTTTCAAATTATATAAATAGCAACGCCATAAATTTGTGGTGTGAGGATTTCTCTTTGTGAAAATTCTGAAAATTCTGGGCTAAGTTGTATAATGTGTAAGCTTGGTCTGCAAATCTATTTTATGGTTCTAAAATCCAAGCTTAAAGTCACTGTCAAGAAAAAGTGGAGATTACAGGTAAAAGGAGGATTTTAACAGCCTCCAATGTTACAGATAAGTTAATAAAGCCTTATTTATGTGATTAGATTATTTCCCCAATGTGAGTGGGAAAATCTTTTTGCCCCCAGGAATTGAACTCACGATCTTGCACCTGCCAGGCAGGCACTTACACCACTGAGCTAAATTTCTGGCAGGAAAATCTTTTTTTTAAAATTTTTTTCCTCATTTTGAGGACTTTAATATAACTGTAAGAGATGTTATTTCCATGACAACTAAATTCTTATTTGTGGTAGCCATTTGGCTTGTTGAACTAAGATCAAGAATCCCCTGTTCCTTTGGAAAGATGTGGTATATGATATAGCTCAAAGAGCTCAGGAACATAAGTCTCCCAAATAAATTTGAATAGCACAATACATTTCTTTCTTTTTGGAAATTTGACAAATCTTTTGACTATGGTGTGAGAGTCAATCTATAATCAGGGTTTTAGAGTAACATGCAATTGAGCTATTGAATTTGAGTTAAGAGCTGTCCTTGCAACTGTTGGTGGCTGTTTGTTAGCTAATGCCAGAAAAGGTTCAATGGAGTTTCTAGGAGTAAAAAAAAAATAAAAAGGTAAGAGAGAACACAATAGTCAAGGGTGAGGAGAAGGAAAAAATCTAAGCAAGAAAGCTGGGCACAGTGGTGCATGCTTATAATCTCAGCATTCTAGGATGCTGGGGCAACAGGATCACAAGATCAATCCTAGTTAGGGCAACTTAACAACTTATTAAGACTCTGTCTCAATAGTGAATGAAAAGGGGCTTGAGATATAATTTAGTGCAAATGCCCTGGTTTCAACTGCCAGTATCTCAAGAAAAAGTCTAAGCAAGAAAATCGTGCCTCTTCCTGTTTTTTACCATAACCTTATTTCATTTAGGAGCATCCTCAGCTCAGAATATTATCACTTTAATCACTTGGTAAGAATCAGTTTGGAGATGTCCTTTGCACACAGTAGATTCCTGGCAATGGCTCTCCCAAATATAGCAATGAAATTAAACATACTAGTCTTTTTTTCCTCAAAATGTCCTTTGGTCACTGTGGTCAACTTCTAAATGGCAAGTTTTTATTACTGAAACTGCAGTCAGTTGGAGAAAGGAAAGCAGAAAAACTCAACAAATTTTTTGGAACAAAACTTTTCTGAGTTCCTCAAGCCCTACCCTTGCCTCATACTTGCCCCATCCCTACCCCACCCTGAGCTACTGATCACTCCTGAATAAGGAATTCACACACATAGGCCAGCAGCCAAGTGCAGGGCTGAGGAGTACTTATATGTACAAGGAAATGAGTTCTAATCTCTTTCCTCTTCCCAGAGGCTGCTAATATGAGAGATTCACAGTCCTGTATTTCCCTGCCTAGCAGCAGGGCATAGACTTACCCATTCACAAGCAGTCATTAGGTAGCTACCCTGGACCAGCTTCAGTGAATAAAAAAATGAACAACACCCAGCTCTGAATATAAAACTCATGAAATTAGCTTTATATGCATACAGTAACCCTCACAAAAAGACTAAAGACCCAAATAAATGACCAAAGCAAAAAACTTTAATGTATTTTAGACAAAGAACAAATTTGTAAAGAAATGACAAACAATAGGATGTATTGTAGCTAGGGGCAGTAAATTCTAGGGAAGGTGACTAGAAAGTATATGGAGGGATATAAAATTTGTGGAAGATAAGGTTTATTTTAGTAAGGTTATTTATACCGACCCATTATAACATCAATTCCCAGTAACCTGATGATAAGAGTTATCATTTCCTCTTTCTGTGGAGAAGTCATTATTTTCACAGGAAATTTTATGGTTTGCTACAGATAAGAAGAGGTAGTTAAGATTGCCATCTTTCCATCTGTGCTTCTCAGTTGGCTTCAGCTTGAAATAATTGATATGCTGGTTGGGCATATTTTGAGATAGTATGGCTTCAACTCCTTCACATTCTATGTGCCAGGTGCCATGATAGATACTAGGTACTATGGATTTAGTATAAAGAAGATAAAAACTGTCTCTGCCTTCACTTAACTTCCCAAATGTACCTTGAAAAACCCAAAATAGATAACCTTGATCTTTGGTCATGTTGGTGTGAGAATCACAGAACAGAGCATGTTGCATATTCACTGTTTCTACTTCTTGTTTCCTCTATTTCTTACTGCATTCTCCTCTATCATTCCACTGAAACCCTGGAAAAAGTCACCAAAAACCTCCTTATTACCAAAACAAACTAATCAATTTTATCTTCATTTTTATGGAACCTGCGAGAATTCGATGACATTATCTACTGCCCATGATCTTAAACTCTCTTTTCATATCTTTGTAATGTACTCTCTTCTGGTTCTAGGCAATTGAATGAGAGGTAATTTAATTAAAACTTTTAAATTTTACATTACATTTTTTATTATTACACTGTGGTATATTGAAAGTTGTGAAGTTTTAAGTTAGTATTCAAGAATAAAAAGGAGTATTAGTGTATTAATATAGCTCTAATTCTATCTAGCTGTTAAAAAATCTTCAGTTCAATGACTTAAATCTCTAATAAGAGAAGAGTGGCTATTACTAGCATTAATTACATTCAGTATACTGTAAAACCTTGTATTGTGAGCAGTTTGTTCTGTGAGTGTTCAACAAGATGAGCAACCATTCCTAATAAATTTTAACTTGATAAATGAGTGATGTCTTGCAATGTGAATAGTACCTGATGCCCAATGTCACATGATCACAACTGATCTAATGGTTCTTCTATTTCTCTCTTTCTGTAGGATTGTTGGTGATTGTTTCCAAACAGCAAGAGGTTATGGAGATCTCATTTGCAGAGGAGGAAAAAAAACGGTAGAGGAATCCCTTACTTCATATAAAATTAGTGATGTATAAAATGTGGGAAATAGCCAGCTCTGTTTGTGCTTCCCACAACCTGCCCCAGTGTGGAAGCAGAGAATGTGTGTGGGGACCCCTAGACCATGCTAGGGATCCCTCTTCCCTCCCATAACACCACCTTATCCCATGACCTAGATCTGCCTGTTGCACTCTGGCCCCTCCCTTGGCCCCAAGGCTGAGTGGTGGGGACAGCAGAGGGGAGACATCCAAGAAACCCTATCTCACTAGGAGGGGGTGGATAAAAAACCAAGGAGAGAGGCCCAGGAAGAACATTTCTGACCTGCACAGAAACTTCTCTGGAGAATTTTCAAAGTATGAGACATCTCATGCCAACCATTTCACACTGACCAGCACAAATCTGTGGAGGAAGCTGGAAAGATGGCAGATCAATAAGCAGCAAAATAAAGAGCCTCTCTGAGAGAAACAGCTCAGATGCTGGCATAAAACATCCTGGAGAAGACCAGATGGAAGGTGATAGATCCTCTAGACCCAGGAGGAAACTAAAGGGGAAAAAGAAAAGAAAAAAAAGAAAATCATTGATAGAAGGCTGTAGCCATATTTGCACTCACTGGAGTCATTCCCATTGTGTATGAAGTGCCACCGGAAACTTAAGATCCACAGTCCTGGTGAAGTTGGAGGTTGGTGACCCTGAGGGCCTCAGTGGGAGGAAATGGTCACTAAGGGGAACAGCAGAACAGAGAGCAGCACTCGGCTCAAAGATCTGTACTTGCTAACAGTGAGTGCATGGAAATCAGTCCTCCCATGGGAGTGGGCAACTGGTCAAATGACATTTTGGAGTCAGGCAGGATAATCCTGGAACCAGAATTGCAGCAGCTTCAGTCAGCCACTCCTAGCACAGAGCAGATTGATGAGAATTGCTTGGACTGAGTCCTGCCTCTGTATGTGATTCAATACCAAAGGATGAGGTCTCCCTGAAGCTATATCTAACTGGCCCCATCCATGTGGCACACATTAACATGGTGAAGACTGCCAGAGCTTGACAAGCTCAGAAGGGAAGGTCCAGCCTACTCCACCCCTGCTTGTACTTCAGTGGTCATCAGCAAAACGTGGAGGGCAGCAATCCCTAGCCAGCATGCTTCAGAGAAAATATAACCAATACCGGAAGTGCTGGGGACCCCCATTATCCACTTGTCTGGAAGAAATCAGAAGCATGACAAGAGACAAAAGGAAGAAACAAAGGGAAGTCTCCAGCCTCCAACCCAAACACTACTGGCCCAGGAGAGGTAAACACAGAAAACATTGAGGTTGCACTTCTACAGTGTGTGAAAAAGCAGCATCTGAAACGAAGAATTATCTTTGTGACATTATAAAAGAATTAAAAACAGAAATTCTAATACAAGTAAAGGAAGATATAAGAAAAATAATACAAGAAATGCTAAGTAACTCTCAAAAAGACACAGATGGAAGAATGTAGGAGCATAGAAAAAAGAGAGAAACCTTAAATCAAGAATATAAAAAAAATCTAGAATACATGAAACAGTTAAAGAGACTACCAGGAAATTAAAAATTCCATTGAAAGCTAGGAAAACTGCTTAAAAGAAACTAAAGATTGACTATGAAACCTTGAAGACAGGTTTGCAACATGTGATCATGAAAGATCTCTTAAAAATAATAAGGAACCAGGAAGTAACAATACAAAGGCAGGCTAGAAGATGACAAGAGGATCCATAACTTAAGAATAAAAAATATGAGTGAAGAAGCAGGGATAAATACAAATGAAATACAAAGGCTATTTACAGAAATAGTTAAAGAAAACTTCCCATGCATAGGAAGAGGAAATGTTAATCAGATATATGTGGCATACAAAACTCCAGTCAGCTATAACGAAATTAGATCTATAATACATAATAATCAAGATCCCAGAAATTCAACTCAAGAACAGAATATTAAAAGCTGTCAGAGAAAAGAAACAGATCATCTATAAAGGAAAAACCATCAGAATCATGACAGACTTCTAAACACAAATATCAAATCAAGAAGAGCGGGAAAAAGCATTCCAAGTCCTGAAAGAAAATAACCTCCAACCCATATTGATGTACCTTGAAAAACTATCTCTCAAAATTAATGGAGAAACAAGATTCTTCCATGACAAAGAGGAACCAGAGGAGTTTGTGACTACCAATCCAACCATACAAAAAATACTGAAGGACATTCTAGAGAGAGAGAAAAAAAGACCAGGGTTTCAAGAACAGCAACAGAGGGGGCATACTGGATGGGGCAGACAGTGGAATGAAGGGGAAAAGTAGACAATCAACAGCAGAAAAATAGCATGGCAGAGATGAGGCAGAGAAGATTGGCCATAATCACTAAAATGGATAGCCTTGATATGCTAATAAAAAGAAACAGAGTGGATCAGGAGATAGTGTCCATCAAGATGCTCTATATAAGAAATATAATTAAACTGAAAGAAAGTTTGTGGACTGAAATTCATATATGAGAAAATAATGTTCTATGTGACAGGCAACCAGAAAATATTGGGGGTAGCTTCACCCATCAACTGCAGATTGGTTCAAAAGACCTAACACTTTTATACAACAGAGAACTACTCAGCTATAAGGAAGGAAAACCTTGAGGCTCTTGTAGGTAAATGGATACAACCTGAGACCAACCTCAGGGGTAAAAAGGTTCAGAACCACTTAGGTAAATAGCAGGGGTTGCCTCCCTAATCTAAAAACTAAAGGAGTTAGTGGGATACAAAATGTACAATGCACCCTGGGAAAGTGAAAGGAGAGGAATTGCCTAAATAAGAAAGGCAGAGAATGTTGGTAATCTTGTATCATGATTTGAAACCCATATTATTTTCATCACTCTCTTTAGTTTGGTTATATTCTGTTCCAATTTGTCTACTTGTACTAGATCTGATGGCATGGACAGCTATCCCAATGATAGCAGGATATACTATGGTAACCATTTTTAATTTCCTATTAACTTAATCTGAAGCCCTGTACTGCTTTCACTCTTGTTTTGATTGATTTTATTTGAATCTGCCTTGTACAATCACTGTCTTGTCTTGATTAATTTTATTTGAATCTGTTATGTTTGATAGTATCAAGTCTGAGAGTATAGGCAACTGCTCTGAAGACATTAAGAATCACTATGATACCATTCTGGTTTGACTATTACCCTCTTTTGAAGTCCTATAATGTCTCCAATGTTTGTTTTTATTGATTTTGTTCTGTACTGCTATGTTCAATTTTATTGTACCTGATGATATGGGCAATTCTATTGAAGATAACAAGAGACATCATGGTAACCACTGTAGATCACCTTGTATTGTGGTTTTAAATTATGCACTATGTCCATCTGTTTGTGCTAAATGACCTCATTCTGTTTTTTTTTTTGTTTTTTCTGATTTGGTTTTATTATTTTCAAAATAAAAAATGTGGGAAACAGTGCAAAATTTTAGAGAAAACCACCACCCCAATAAGACTGAAGCAATGCAAACAATGTATCACTTAATGACAATGCAATGTCACATTTCCACACAGTTCTCAAAAGGAGGCAAAAGCAAGTGGCATTGCATATGTCTTTTATTAAAATTGCATGAAAAGGGAAAGATTCCATTGATCTATAGATGGCAGTGATTCAGTTACAGACAAATTCATCATACACAATAACCCTACTCTCTCACCTTACTCACACCAGCCATGAAGGTTTCTAAATGTGAACTTGTTTCTTTTTCTTTATATTTTGTACTTACTTTATTATTTTATATTATATTACAGCATAATTATTTTATATAAATATTTTTGTGTTGTGGAATAAATAATGGAAAACTGAGTTTCCATTATTTCTTGTAAGGAAATTAATTTTGTTACACACATACTTTTGGTTACAAGCATGCTTTCAGAATGAATTATATTCACAAACCAAGATTTTATTGTATATCTCTACATTCATTGGTTCATGGATTGCTTAACCATGTTCTGGGAAGTATACCATTAGGTGACTTTTCTCTTTGTGAATATGTCATAGCATGTACCTATGCAAACTAAGGTGATGTAATCTTATAGAACTACTGGTATATATGCAACCCCTCATTGAAATGTCCTTATGTAGTGAATCATACATACATACATACATACATACATACATACATACATATATACATACACTTTTTCTTAAAACTAGGGATTAGCAGTGCAAAAATTGTGCAAAACTTTTCAAAGAGATCAAAGGGCAGTGGTACAGAAGCAGGACAGCTTTTGGATATGGGATAATAATTACCTTGAGAGCTGAGCAAGTATTTGTCTGGTTACTAAAGCAGCAAGCTAGTCAGTGTCAAGGCAGGTATATTATCACACACAAAATTTGCTGGGAGTGCCTTATGGCTAATATGTAAAGCTTTCAGTAAGGATGCAAGGGCCAGGATGAGCCCAGAAATAAAGACAGGAGCCAGATCAAGGAAAACCTTATAAAAAATGCAAATTTGAATTTTTGTGCAGACAAGAGGGAGGCAATATAACATGGTTTTCTTAAAGCATAGCTATTAATATGGTTGACCATCTTTTAACATGTTAATTATTTTGATTTGCACTGGGTTGCGTATCTTTTCCTTATCAATTAATCACTTTATATGATCTGGATCATAATTTTAAAATTGCTTGTTTTTAGTGTTAGTGTTGCAATGTTTTCTCTTATTATTTTATTTATTGTTAAAAGCCTATGTGTCTTTGCCATAGAGATCTGTGGTTTCATGTGAATACATGTATTAGTCATCAGTAAACTCAAAGAATTAATTTTGTGTTCAAATATTTCCTGGATATCATCAAGAAATCCACCAATAACAGATTCAGTTGAGGCTGTGAAAAGGAAAAGAATACTTCTTCACTGTTGGTGGGTATACAAATTGGTATAACCATTATGGAAATCAATATGAAGATTCCTCAAAGGAACTGAAACTAGAGGTTCCACTTGACCCAGATATTCCTCTTCTATCTTCCAAAAAGTGTTAAAAAGCATCATACCACAGAGATATATGCACACCCATGTATATAGCATCACAATTTACAATCACTAAATCTTGGGAACAGACCAGATGCCCATCAGTGGATGAATGGATAAAGAAAATATGTGTTTTAAATGTTGGTGAGGCTGCGGGGAAAAGGAACACTGCTCCACTGTTGGTGGGAATGTAGACTGGTGCAACCACTATGGAAATCCATATGGAGAATTCTCAGAATACTAGGACTGGAAGCCCCATTCAATCCAACTATTCCCCTCCTGGGCATTTTCCCAGAAGAACTGAAAAATCAATATCACAGTGATATATGTGCACCCATGTTCATAGTGGCACAATTTGTGATAGCTAAATCTTGGAATCAACAAAGATGCCCATCAACAGCAGAGTGGATGAAAACGATGTGGTATTTTTATACAATGGAATATTACTCAGCTATAAAAAAGGATGATCTTGAGGCCTTCATAGGTAAATGGAGACAAGTTGAGACTATCCTCATTAGTGAAATAAATAAGAATCATATTTGTAAATATCACATTGTGTCTCTAGTGAAAAAAGTGATAAGAACTATAAGTGTAATAAAACCCAAAATGTGTAATTGCTATTCTAAAAAAGAGAGGAAAAGAAAGTGCTCTAAGAGATATAACAGCATGTATGTTTGAGTGTGTAAAATAGATGACCATATTGCTGAATCTTTGTTGGATCTTTGAGCAGAACTGTTTGCAGTCTCACCATTTGAGTGTCTACTCTTCATCCATTAATTTTGTAACTTGAACAACTACATCCAAGATGACAATATGTAATTTATCAACCAGTGATTTTTTAGTTTTTTCCTCTTTTCTGTTAGAATTCTGTATTGTTGCTACCCTTTTTCTTTGCTTTTTTTCTCTTTAAATAAATGTTTTAAATGCATAATTGCTATTGTAAAAAAGAGGAAATAGGAAGTGCTATAAAAGATATAACTGCATGAATATTTAAGTGTATAGGATTGATAACCATACTTCTAAGTTCTTGTTGGATTGTTGAACAGACCTTATGCAGTCTCACTGCTTGAATGTCTACTTTGTATGCTCTAAATTTGTAACTTGAACAACTATTTCTAAAAAGACAATATGCAATTTATCAACCAGTGATCTCTTACTGTTTATTCTTTTTTTTTAAATTCTGTAATATTTCTACCTTTTCTTCTGTTTTTTTTCTCTTTAAATAAAAAAAATTTAAAAAAGAAAATTAGAAATGTGTGGCATGTCCCGGGTATTCAATAAATCATGATTATTCATTGTAAAAAAAAAATATGTGTTTTTACGTAAAATAGAGCACTACTCTTCCATAAAGAAGGATAAATCTGAGGCATTCAAAAAGATAGGAGAGTCTCTTGAGGTGATTAATAGCAATGTGTCTTTTAGCATAATACAAATCTAAACATTCACTTTATGCTTCAATTACATTTGTATACACATTTCTAGACTTTTTTTTTGGTACCAGGAATTGAACTCATGATCATACCCTTTAAGTCAGGTGCTTATGCCACATAGCTAAATCCCTGACCTTCATTTCTAGACTTTTGTTAAAAATGTTATACATACATTGAAAAATGCTGCATTTCATAAATATGTGGAAATATGTTAGTTAAATTTTTATATGTTAATTAAAATGCTTTAATATTTGTGATTGAATGCTAACTACCCTGACTTGATCATTACACATTGCATTATTACTCTGAACCCCATAAACATATACAACTAAAGTAACAATTCTAAAAATACCTCTCCATGTCAAACATGAAAAAATTTTTCTACATCTTTTATTGTTAGCTCTTTACTCATCTGTTACTATTTTGTGCATGGTGTAAGGTGCACAAACTCATTTCTTCCAAAGAATAGTGTTTCATAAGGCTAGTTATTATGCAGTCTACATTTTCCCATAGTATGCAATGGTATCTTTCATATTATAAATATTTCTGGTTTCTTTACATAGAATGCCATCTTTTTAATATTTTCTTATTTTAAAGAGAATAAAACAAAACAGAACAAAGCAGAACAGGACAAAACAATGCAAGGAAAAGAGGACTTCAAAATAAGACAAAGGAAATCAACAATGGCTACCATAATGTCTCTTGTTTTCTTCAAAATAGTTGTGCATACCTTCACACACAATCAGTTCAAATGAAAAAACTATAAAACCAATCAAAACAAAAGAATGAAAACATTATGGGCCTTCACAACAAGACAACAGGAAAATCAACAATGGCTACCATAATGTCTCTTGCTTTCTTCAAAATAGCTTTCCATATCTTCACACATATTAAAATCAAATAATTGAAAACAGACCAAAATCAAGAATCAAAGCATTATTAATCTTCAAAACAAGATGACAGTAATCAGTAATGGTTACATAATATCTTGTTTATTCAAAATAGCTATGCATACCATGACACAGAATAAAATCAATTCTTGTAAACTCTTTAAGAGGAGTTCTAGGCATGTATAAACTTATACATGTTTGTAAATCATTTCTGTTTTAGAGGGAAAAACAAAACAAATTTCAATGAAAACAAGAAACAAATGAGACAAATAAATAACAATAACAAAGAGCCCAAAACAATAACAATGTGCACTTTTTTAAAAAGTTGGTAGGAGAGTAGAAAAGGTTGCTATACTGCATAACTATTTTCAAAATAATTACTCAGATTACCAGATGTACACATGCAAAATTGATCTAATCCTATGAATGTTAACTGTTTTGTTCAATGAACTAATAGAATTACTAGTAAAATCATCTTAGCTATCATAATTGTGTAAATATATATATATATGTGTGTGTGTGTATATATATATATATAAAGTTATATATTTTTTCTTGTCCCTTCTTTCTTTTCCACTTTCCCTATCTGAGTTATTTTTCTTCTGTGAGCAGTTTCTGACCCTTTCAAAATGTTTGTTGAAGATTTTGTATCTTATATACTCTTTCAGTGTCTTACACTAGGGAAACAATGCAGTATTTACACGTGTGAGTTTGATTTCTTTCACTTATGAGTATGCTTTCAAGTCACATCCATTTACCTATAAAAGTTTCAATGTAATCTTTCTTTATCACTGAGTAGTATGCCATTGTACAAAAATATCACCTTTTTTTTCCATTCCTCGGTTGATGGGCATTTAGGTTGTTTCCAAGGTTGAGCTGTTAAAAATTCTGCTGCTTGGTATAAACATGGGTGCACTATATATCACTATGGTATAATGTTTTCAGTTGTTTGGGAAAATGCCCAGAAGTAGACTAGCAGAATCAAATGGGACTTCCAATTCCAGATTTTTGAGGAACCTTTTGCCCCACAGACTTTTCAGCATTTGTTATTGGTGGTTTTCTTCATTCTGGCCATTCTTTCTGGAGTAAGATGGAATCTCAGTGTGGTTTTAATTTGCATTTCTCTAATGACCAGTGATGCTGAACATTTTTTCATGTATTTATTTGCCATTTGTATTTCTTCATCTGAAAAGTGTATATTCATCTCAGATGTCCATTTTTGGATTGGGTCTTTGATTTTGAGGGGCCTGATTTTTTTTTTTTTGCTTCTTTATATGTTCTAGTTAGAAGTGCTTTGTCTGAGGAACAATTGACTAAGAATTTTTTCCCAATTCATGGGCTTTCTTTTCTCTCTGTTGGAGATTTCCTTTCACATGCAGAAACTATTTAATAAGATATGATCTCAGTTGTTGATTCTGGGAAGTATTTCTCATGCAGTCTGATTTTTGTTCATGAATTCTCTGCCGACTCCTATGTCTTCAAGATTTCTACCTACTTTTTTTCGGCAGATTTAGTGTTTCTGCTTTAATATTGATTTAATATTTAGATCTTTGATTTATTTGGACTTTAATGCATGGTGATAGGCATGGTTTTAGTTTTCAGCATATGGAAAGCCAGTTTTTCCAGCACCACTTATTTAAGGTGCTATGTTTCTTCCGGTGAATGTGTTTGACCCCTTTGTCAAAGATAAGGTGGCTGAGTGTGTTTGTAGCTGCGGTTGTATCTCCTAATCTATCCCATTGATCTTCAGGTCTGCTTTTATTCCAGTACCATGCTGATTTTATTACAGTAGCTTTGTAGTATAACTGCAAGTCAGGGATTGTGCTGTTCCCACCTTGTCTTTGTTGCCCAGAATTGCCCTTGCTATTCTAGGTTTCTTCTGGTTCCAGATCAATTTTAAGAATGATTTATATAGATCTGTGAGGTATGCTAATGGTATCTTGATTGGAATTTCATGAAATCTGTATAACAATTTTGGGAGAATGGCCACTTTCACAATATTTATTCTTCCTATCCATGAACAAGGAATGTCTTTCCATTTTGAGAGATCCTCTTCTATTTCTTTTTTCAGAGTACTGTAATTTTCACTGAATTGATCTTCTACTTCCTTTATTATGTTGATTCCTAAGTATTTTGTGGTTTCGAATGATATTGTGAAGGATATGGTTTCTCTTATTTCTCTTTCAGTAAGTCTTCTGTTTATGTACAGGAATGCTATTGATTTTTGAGCATTGGCTTTGTATCCAGCTATATTATTGAATTTGGTTATTACATCTAGAAGTCTTTCATGGAATTTTGAGGGTCTTCTGTGTAGAGTATTGTGTTATCTGCAAATAATGATAATTTAACTTCTTCCTTTCCTATCCATATTACTTTTATTTCTTTTTTGTCTAATTACTCTGGCTAATATTTCCAGCACTATATTGAATAGGAATAGTGATAGTGGACATCTTTGTTTTGTTTCAGATTTTATAATGAAAGTTTTCAGTTTTTGACCATTTAATATGCTGGCTGTTGGTTTGTTATAAATGGCTTTTATTTGATTGAGGTACAGGCCATCTATTCCAATTTTCCATAGGGTTCTTATCATGAATGAGTGTTGGACTTTATCAAAAGCTTTTTCTGCATCTATTGAAATGAACATGTGATTCTTATCTTTGGCTTTATTTGTATGGTGTACTATATTTATTGATTTACATATGTTGAACTCTCCCATTCCTGGGATGAATAAAATTTGTTAATGGTGTATATTCCTCTTGATGACTTGCTGCATTCTGTTTGCCAGTATTGTGTTGAGGACTTGTTCATCTATGCTCATTAGGGAGATTGGCCTGTAGTTCTCTTTTTTGGTTGGGTCTTTCACTGATTTTTAGTATTAGGGTAATTCTTGCTTCCAGGAATGATTTAGGGAGACTTGCTTCCCTTTCAGTTTCATTGAAGAGTTTGAGAAATGTTGGCATTAGATCTTCCTTGAATTTCTTGTAGAATTCAGCAGGGAATCCATGAGGACCTGGGCATTTCATTGTTGATAAGGAAGCAACATAGACAAAGGAGCCCTGGGAAATTTAAACTAGGACCAGAAATTCCATAGATGCTACCTTCTGATGAGAAAACAGGTCAATTTTAGGTTGTACACAGAAATGGTTGGATCTAAAATTGCCACCATTAAGTACTTGAACCCTTGCTGTGCTGCTTATATCCAGCACAGATCTGAGGCTTGATTGTCTTACCCATCGACCAACATGAGCAAGAAAAATCTCTGGTTTGGATGGTTGCCACAGTCTAAGGCAGAGACTACTGGAACTAAAAAAACCTCTTAAAACCCTACAGCCTATAAAGTTAGGTGGAAAAAAACAAATTCCAATCCTGAATATCCTGGATAAAAT
The DNA here is from genome assembly GCA_004027455.1 of Hydrochoerus hydrochaeris. NCBI lineage: Eukaryota > Metazoa > Chordata > Mammalia > Rodentia > Hydrochaeridae > Hydrochoerus > Hydrochoerus hydrochaeris. The sequence goes on from PVLA01001120.1 coordinate 46,693, forward strand.
AGAATTTGAGCTAAAAGAAAAAAAGGATAGGGGTGAGTGATCACAACTCATCCCCTCTGAGATTTGGAATCCAAACACTGTTAAATAACATTTTGGGTAAGAGAAAAACAGAAAAGTGCATATTGGGAACCAGATGTGATCTGATAAGAAAATTAAAAGCCGAGAAATTAAATAGACAGACCACAATGTGGAGAAAGGAAGAAACAGCATACACTTTCTCCCCCACTTCCTAGTGGTGGCTCTTGGGAAAAGGAGATGGAACCTACACAAAGTAAATGCTGGGAACCCCAGGGGGCTCAGAGGAAAAAAAAGTCTTATGAGTGTTGTGATCTGCTGGGAAAGCATGGGTTCTGCCCACACAGCAGTCATTCAACAGGCAAAAGTTGGTGAGTGACACAACTACAACTGCTCACCATATTCCTGGATACAGTTCTTGGCTGGATACCATTCTGGGGAAGGGTTGATTGTTTGAACTTAGAACTCACAAGGGCTGTGGAATGGCTTTGCCTCAGGGCTCCAAGTGATAGGTCCCCATAGTGAGTGAATGACAGACCAATACAGGAGACAGCCATGGTCAGAAAGCAAGCTGGAAACAGACCCCCCCAAAGAGTTTCAGATAAAGGATAAATGCCTTGCTTTTACAGAAAGGCCAGGCCCAGCCTGTGTTTTTCTGGACTTGAAAGTCATGACATTGGCACCTTTGTCTTACTCTTGCTGCTGCCTGCTGGTGTCTGTACACAGCATGTATCTGAAATTTGACTGTCTTCTTTATCTATCAGCATGAACAGCAGCTCATCTCGATGTAGACACTGCCCAAAAATTGCATATCCTTGGAGAAAACTATGTGTTCAAATTCAAGGATAAAGTTCTCTTCTTTCCTTTTTACTTTCCTTCATTCTTTTACAAATGTGTGAAGTTTTATTTTCTGTTTATCTTCTTTCATTTTCTCTTTATTTTTCATGGGTTTATTGGTGGTTGGAAAATTTTCCCTTGTCCCTTTACCTTTTTAAGAAATCTCTTCCTTACTTCTTTTTTCTTTTACACATAGGTGCAGATAGAAAGTTCATGAACAAAATCAAGACCACACAGAAAACATGTCAAAGAATGAGTGACTGGGATTGCATTTTATTAAAAAGCTTCTTCACATCCAAAGAAATAGAGAAACCATTAGAGAAAAAAGACAATCCATAGAGTGGGAAAAATTTTAGCCAAATATCCCTCAGACATACAAATAATATACAAAGAATTGAAAAAACTCAGAATCCCCAAAATCAAAGACCCATTCAAAACTGGGCATATGAGATAAATACATACTTTTCAGATGAAGAAATATGAATGATAAATAAATATATGGGGAAAATTTCAACTTCATTGATCATTTGAGAACTGAAACTTAAAATAACACTGTAATTTCATATCACCCCTAAAAGAACAGTTACCATCAAGAAATCAACCAGTACCAAATGTTGGTGCAGTTGTGGGCAAAATGGAACACTTCTCTGCTGTTTGTTGGAGTGCAGACTGGTACAACCACTGTGGAAATCAGTGTGGAGATTCCTCAGAAAAGTAGGATTAGAGGTTCCATTTAACCCAGCTATTTCCCTCTGGCTAACTCCCCAGAAGAATTAAATATATCATATCACAGTGATATATGTGCACCCATGTTTATGGCAGAAAAAATTGTAATAACTAAATCTAAACAAGCCAAAAGTCCATCAACCAAAGAATGGATTTTAAAATGTGATATTTTTATACAGTGGGATACTACTAAGCCATAAAGGATAAACTTGAGATTTTTATAGATAGATAAAACTTGAGACTATATTTATACGTGAAATAAATCAGACTTACATATGTAAACACTATATTGTCTCCCTGGTATGAGAACCTTGAAGAGTAAATAAGCTCTAAAGTGTACAGTATATATTGTGAAATAGGAAGAAATTGTTCAAAAGGAAAAAGGAACTAGGATGGGTAAAAAGGAAAAAGACAGTAGAAAAAAGACAAAAAAGGAAGTCAGTTATATTGTTAGTGTCTCTTAGTTCATTAAAAAGGAAGGTTTGTGCTAATATCAATTTGAGAAATTTTTATGTTTATATCTTCTACCCTGAGCAACTGCTTTAAAGATAATAACATGTAATGCTTTACCTATTGTTATTATCATATTATTTATTATGATATTTTTACTTTTTGTCCATAAAATAAAAAATAATGTTGTGACTTAAAATTCTAAAAAGGAAAAAGAAAATAATGATCCATTTAAAGATGAAATGCTAAAAGCACTTAAAACAATAAGAGAAATTAAAAACTAGATCAAACAGCTGCCAGATGACATAAAAATCTACTTGAAAAGTAACTAGTATGAGGAAAAATCAGAAGAACACAAATGGCATAAAAAATTTGTTCATAGATAATGGTCAAAAAGTTCCCAAATAAGGAAAGAAAAAATATGCAGATAAGTGAGGTATATAGACTCCAAATAATCCTGAACAAAAAAGAACCTCTCTCTATGATATACTCATTGTAACAGAACTCCAATACAGAGACCAAATATTTGATAAAGGCAATAATGGAAAACACATTAGAACTAGAGCAGACATCTCGACACAAACTTGAAAGTGAGGAAAGCTTACAGTGAAATATTTCAAGCTTTAAAATAAAGCTTCAAATTTGAAATATATATCCTTTAAAACTTTCATTTCAAAATTGATGACAAAATATGGTATGACTAAGAAAAAAGTACCTCAAGAAATCAATGATTAAAAAGCCACCAGAAATTGAAACCTTGAAGTAATAGGTTTCAATGCAATTCTGCTTCATTCCTCAATCAAAAGACAGGCAGTATGTATCAAGAAACAAAACCCAAGTATATACAGAATACAAGAAACAAATTTAATTAAAAGAAGAAATTCAGATTGGGATTGCATTGAATCTGTATAACAGTTTTGGGAGTATGGGCATTTTCACAATTTTGGTTCTTCCTAACCAAGAGCAAGGAATATCCTTCCATTTTCTAATATCCTTTTCAATCTCCTTTTTTAAGAGTAGTATAATTTTCAACATATAGGTCATTTACATTCTTGGTTAGGTTGATTCCTAAGTATTTCATTTTTCAGATGCTATTGTGAAAGGTGATATTTCCATAAATTCTCTCTCAGGGAGTTTTTTGTTTCTGTACAGGAATGCTATTGATTTTTGAGTGTTCACTTTGTGTCCAGCTACACTGCTGAATTTGTTTATACCTCTAGTAATAATTTAATGGAGTTTTTTGGGTCTTCTATGTAGAGTATCATGTCATCTGAAAATAATGATAATTTAACTTCTTTTCCTATTTTTATCCTTTTTATTTCTCTCTCTTGTCTGATTGCTTTGGCTAGTAATTCTAGAACTATATTGAATAGGAGTGGTGATAGTGCTCATCCTTGTCTTGTTTTTGATTCTAAAGTGAAGGCTTGCAGTTTTGCTCCATTTAGCATAATGTTGGCTGTTGGACTGTAGTAAATGGCCTTTTTCAAAATACCATTAACATACGTTACAGATCTAGAGAAAATATTCCTAAAATTCATTTGGAAACAGAAGAAACATAGAATAGAAAAGGCAATTCTGGACAACAAAGGCAAGACAGGAGGCATCCCAATTCCTGACTTGAAACTACACTACAAAGCTACAGTGATAAAATCAGCATGGTAATAGCAAAGAAATAGACCTGAGGATCAATGGAACAGATTAGAAGATTCAAGCACTACTACAAAGACACTCAGCCACCTGATATTTGACAAAGGGGCTAAATATGTTCACTGGAAAAAGATAGACTCTTTAATAACTGGTGTTGGGAAAATTGGCTTTCCACATGCTGAAGACTGAAACTAAACCCATGCTTATCACTATACACTAAACTAAAGTCAAAATGGATCAAGGATCTAAACATTAAAACAGAAACACTAAATCTACTGGAGGACAAATTAGGTAGAAATCTTAGAGACATAGGGGAAGGCAGAAACTTCATGAATAAAACTCAAACCACATGGGAAATATTTCAAAGAATGAACAACTGGGATCTCATATTACAAAAAAGTTTTTGCACTTCAAAAGAAATCACCAACAAAGTGAAAAGAAAACTCGCAGAATGGGAAAGAATTTTAGCCACCAATCTCTCAGACAAAGGACTTATATTCAGAACATATAAAGAGCTGAAAAATATCAAACACCTCAAATTCAAAGACCCTCTCCAAAAGTGGCCATCTGAGATGAACACACATTTCTCAGATGAAGATATACAAATGGCAAAATAATACACAAAGAGATGTTGACCATCACTGGTCATTCAAGAAATGCAAATTAAAACAGCATTGAGATTTCAACTCACCCCAGAAAGAATGGCTGCTATCAAGAAAACAAGTGATAACAAACGTTGGTGAGGATATGGAGAAAAAGGAACACTTCTTCATTTTTGGTGGGAGTGTAGAATGGGGCAACCACTGTGGAAATCAGTATGGAGATTCCAAAAAAAACTAGAATTGGAGGTTCTGTTCAATCTAGATATTTGCCTCTTAGGCATTTTCCCAGAAAAATTGAAAAGGTCATGTCACAGATATATATGTGCACGCATATTCATAGCAGCACAATTTGTGATAGATAAATCTTGGAAACAACAAAAACACCCATCAACCGCAGAGTGGATAAAAAAGATGTGGTATTTTTATATAAAGAAATACTAATCAGCTATAAAAAAGGACAATGTTAATCAGACAAGAGAAAGAAATGAAAGGAGTAAAGACAGGAAAGGAAGAAGTTAAATTATCACTATTTGCAGATGACATGATACTCTATATAGAAAACCCAAAAAACTCCATCAAAAGACTACTAGAAGTAATAAACAAGTTCAGCAGTGTAGCTGGATACAAAGTCAGTGCTCAAAAATGAATACCATTCCTGTACACAAACAAAAAACTCACTGAGAGAGAAATTATGGAAATATCACCCTTTACAATAACATCTAAAAAAATGAAATACTTAGGAATCAACCTAACTAAAAATATAAAAGATCTATATGCTGAAAATTATACTATGCTGAAAAAGGAGATTGAAGAGGATATTAGAAAATGGAAGGACATTCCTTGCTCTTGGTTAGGAAGAACCAATATTGTGAAAATGGCCATACTCCCAAAACTGTTATACAGATTTAACACAATCCCAATCAAAATAGCTTTGACATACCTCACAGATCTAGATAAAGCAATACTAAAATTCATTTGGAAATAGAAGAAACCTAGAATAGGAAAGGCAATTCTAGGCAAAAAAAAAAGCAAGGCAGGAGGCATCTCAATTCCTGACTTGAAACAGTACTATAAAGCCACAGTGATCAAATCAGCTTGGTACTGGCAAAGAAATAGATCTGAGGATCAATGGAACAGGTTAGAAGATGCAAACACAACTACAAAGACACTCAGCCACCTGATATTTGACAAAGGGGCTAAATATGTCCACTGGAAGGAGACTGTCTTTAATAAATGCTGTTGGAAAAATTGGCTCTCTACATGCCGAAGACTGAAATTAGATCCAAGCCTATCACCATGCACAAAAATAAAGTCTAAATAGATCAAAGACCTCAATATTAAAACAGAAACCCTAAATCTACTGGAAGACAAGGCAGGTAGAATTCTTGGAGACATAGGGGTAGGCAGAGAATTCATGAATAAAATGTAAACTGCATGGGAAACACTTCAAATAATCAACAAATGGGATCTCATATTATTGAAAAGTTTCTGCACTTCAAAAGAAATCACCAACAGAGTGAAAAGAAAACCAACAGAGTGGGAAAGAATTTTAGCCAACAACCCCTCAGACAAAGGATTTCTGTCCAGAACATATAAAGAATTAAAAAACATCAAGCCCCCCAAATTCAAAGACTCTCTCCAAAAATGGGCATCTGAGATGAACACACAGTTCTCAGAGAAAGATATACAAATGGCAAATAAATACATGAAGAAATTTTCACCATCACTGGTCATTCAAGAAATGCAAATTAAAACAACATTGAGATACCACCTCACTCCGGAAAGAATAGCTGCCATCAAGAAATCAACTGATAACAAATTTTTGCGACACTACAGGAAAAAGGAACCCTGCTCCACTGTTGGTGGGAATGTAGACTGGTGCCACCATTATGGAAATCTCTATGGAGAATTCTCAGAAGACTAGGATTGGAAGCCCCATACAATCCAGCTATTTCTTTCCTGGGTATTTTCCCTGAAGAACTGAAAATTTCATATCACAGTGACATATGTGCACCCATGTTCATAGCTGCACAATTTGTGATAGCTAAATCTTGGAAACAACCAAGATGCCCATCAACTGCAGAGTGGATGAAAAAGAAGTGGTAATTTTATACAATGGAATATTACTCAGCTATAAAAAAGGATGATCTTGAGGCCTTCATAGGTAAATGGGGACAATTTGAGACTATCCTCATTAGTAAAATAAATAAGATTCACATTTATAAATATCATATTGTGTCTCTAGAGTAAAAAGTAAATAAGAACTACAAGTATAATAAAACCAAAATGTGTAATTGCTATTGTAAAAAAGAGAGGAAAAGAAAGTTTAATTTTATAAAGTTTAATTTTATAACTTGAAAAACTATTTCTAAAAGAACAATATATAATTTATCAACTAGTGATTTCTTACTGTTTATCTTCTTTTCTTGAAATTCTGTAATATTTCTACCTTTTTCTGTTTTTTTTTCTCTTTAAATAAAAAAAGGACGATCTTGAGGCCTTTATAGGTAGATAGAGGCAACTTGAGAATATCCTCATTACTGAAATAAACAAGACTCACATTAGTAAATATCACATTGTCTCTTTAACATAAAAATAATAAGAACTGACAGAATAATGTGATCCAAAAAGTATAATTGATACTGTGAAAGTGAAATGGAAGGAAAGCTCTAAAAGATATAGTGTGTAAAATAGATGACCATATTATTGAATGTCTGTCAGAACACTGAACAGAGGGATTTTTACTGTCAGTGTTTGAGTGTCTAGCCACTATTTATGCTTTGATTTTTTGACTTTGGCAACTATTTTTAAGATGACAATGGGTAATGCATCAACTATCAATTTTGTGTTAATTTTTTTGAATTCTGTATTGATCTACCCTTTTTCTGTTTTTCTATTTTCATTAGTTTTCTTTTCTGTCTTTGAAAAAAGAGAACAATATGCAATATAACAACCATTGTTAAATTTCTTTTATTCTGTTTTGAAAACCTATATTGTTATGTTTTGAGTTTGCCATTATTGGTTATCTCCTTTGCATTTTGTTTTTCTTTTCTGTTTTTTTTCTTTAAAAAAAGATGAAATTCACACAGTAAAAAATATAAATCTGGAAAATGGTATTCCATGCAAAGGGAACCCAGAAAAGAGCAGGAGTAGCTATCCTAATTTCAGAACAGTAACTTTCAAGTCAATATTGATCAGAAGAGACAACGAAAGTTACTACATATTTTTTAAGGAAACAATTCAACAAAAAGAGATAACAAGTATAAACATGTATGCACCAAACACTACTGCAGCCAGCCTCATAAAACTAACACTACTGGACATGAAAAATCTATACAGTTATAATGGCAGACCTCAATACTTGGCTGTTGCAAATAGAAAGATCAAATGACAAAAAAATCAGTGAAATTATACCAGAGTTTAAAGAAACCTTTGAAAAATTGAACTTACTAGATATGTACTGAGTCCTCCACCCAACAACAGAACACACATTATTCTCAAGAGCAGATGGAAAGTTCTCCAAACAGATCATGTATTAGTCCATAAAACATGCCTAAGAAAATGAAAAAGGACTAAAATTATCCCATGTGTATTACCAGATCATAGTGCAATTAAACTAAAAATCAATGCCAAAAAACCCCCAGAGATATTATGCAAAAACATGGAAATTTGGCAATACTCTCTTGAATAATCAAATGAATCTCAGAAGAAACTAAAGAATAAACAAGACAGCCATGAAAATTTTAAAAAATTCTAGTAAAAGTAAAACACAGTGGAACATATGGGACATAATAAAAGCAGTCATAAATGGAAATTTATGCTAGTGAATGTCCACATCAGTAAAAGAGTGGGCTCAAATAAATAACTTAATTATGCACATTAAGATCCTAGAAAAACATAAACAATCCATTTCCAAAGGTATGATGAGAAAGAAAACTATGAAAATCACATCAGTAACTAATAAAATTGAGACTAAAAAATAATACAAAGAACAATTAATCAGTTTGTTCTTTGAAAGAATAAACAAAATGGATAAACCCTCAGTAAACCTTACCAAAACAAAGACTCAAATGCATGCACTTAGAAATGAAAAAGTTAAAATCACAAAAGATTCTATTGAAGTCCAAAAATCATTGGTAATTATTTTGAGAACTGTACTCTAATGAAGTAGAAAGCTCAGAAAAAATTGATAGAATCATAAATATATATGAATGAAAAAAAAGCTGAACCAAGAAGATATAATAATCCTGAGTGGTCCAATATTAATCAATGACATTGAAGTTGTAATTTTAAAAATATTACCAACTAAGAAAAATCCAATTCCCAACAGATGCACTGCTGAATTCTAAAAGAACTTTAGAGGAGACCTAATGTAAATACTCCTCAAACATTGTGATGGAATTGATAGAGAATCAGTATTCCTAAAATAGATCCTGGAAAGAAGAAAGACTAACTCTAGTTATAAAACCAGAAAAGAATACAACCAAAAAGAGAAATATAGGCCAATACCTTTAATAAACACACAAAAAAGATTCTCAAGAAGGTACTGACAAACAAAATGTAACAAATCAAAAAGATCAGAGTTGAATGGTGTGGGCTCCTCCCATTGCCATCTCCATTGCCACAATTCAGGTGAACACTGTGGAGGGCAGCCCCTCTTATTACCATTGCTGCCATTGTGACTCAGGTGATCTGCACCAGAAGGCCCAGAGAATGGTCATTTGTCTTGATGCTGCCACAACTAAGGTGAACTGTGCCAGGAGGCCTGGAGACCAGGGGAAATACCAGTGACGCAGTAGGGTACCAACTAGTGCACACAGGATACACAGGTAGGACTAGCAGCATGAAAATTCCAAACCAACAACTATATAAGCCAAAAGTTGGTAAGTTTGGTGAACCAGTGTTGTGCTAGGGGACAAAGACACACAGAATAGAAGCAGGAAACACCTGTTCTCTCCTGTATATTGTTGCTTTTACTTTTCTTTTTCTATTTTCTTTTTTTCTCTCTTTTCTGAGTGGTTGGGGAACAAGCTCCATTAATAGAACCCAAGTATCTGGCCAATCCCACCACACTTCGGGACCTACAACCAACAAAAGAGGAAGCTGGGACTTGGTAACATGCTCTTTTCTCTCAATTTTTTTCTTTTTTCCCCTCTTTTGTGGTCTTTTCTTACTCTTTTTTGTTCTTCTTCCTTCCTTTATTTTTCTTTGTTCTCACTTTTCTAAACTGCTGCAGAAAACTCAACCCACACAAAGTTAATGTCATTCCCCAAACTCAGAGATCAAGTTCAAATAATCCTTCCAATAATCCTTTATTTTTTCTTTCATATCCCCTTATCTAGTTTCCCAAACCTTGTGTGATCACCCTTTCTCTTCCAGCCTTGTTTCTATGTATTTCCATTTATCATTGTTTTATACATTATTCTCTATAAATTTCCCCACCAGAGGATAAAGTATCTCCCCACTCTAGTAAGGGGAGATACTTTGCATACAAACTCCTAACTTACAATTTTGTTTCATAACTATAGAAATTAGTCCTATGATCTAAAGTACAAAATCAATAGGTACCACAGCTTGTCAGTTTTTTAAAATTTTATTTGAAGAGAAAAAAAGCAAAACAGAAAAAAGGGTAGAAATAATACAGAATTTCAAAGAAAACAAACAGTAAGAAATCACTAGTTGATAAATTACATATTGTCATCTTAGAAATAGTTGTTTAACTTAAAAACTTAAAGCACACAAAGTGGACATTCAAACAGTGAGACTGCAAACCGTTCTGTTCAATGATCCAACAAAAACTTAGTAATATGGTTATCTATCTTACACACTTAAACATACATGCAGGTATATCCTTACAGCACTTTCTTTTCCCCTTTTTTATAGTAGCAATTACACATTTTGGGTTTTATTATTCCTACAGTTCTTATTACTTTTTACACTACAGACATAATGTGATATTTACAAATATGATTCTCATTTCTTTCATGTATGAGGATAGTCTCAAGTTGCCTCCATTTATCTATGAAGGCCTCAGGATCATCTTTTTTTATATCTGAGTAATATTCCATTGTATAAAAATACTGCCTCTTTTTCATTCACTCTGCAGTTGATGGGTATTTTGGTTGTTTCCAAGATTTAGCTATTACAAATTGTGCAGCTATGAACACGGGTGCATATATATCACTATGACATGACTGAACCAAAAAAAGAGAAGTACAAGCTAATCTCTCTAATTATCATACATGCAAAAATTTTGAAAAAATACTAGCAATTCAACAAATCATCAAGAAGATTATACACGGTGAAAAAGTGAGATTCATTCAGGAATGCAAGGATACTTCAAGATACACAAATCAATAAATGTAATACACCAAATCAACAGCTCCAAAGAAAAAAAATCACATGCCTACCTCAATGGATGCAGAAAAAATCTTTTTTGTGGGGCAAGGATGCCAGGAGTTAAACATGCTTTGTGCAGAAATAGCTTTTGATAAATTCCAACACTTATTCATGATAAAAAACAGAAAATTGAAATAGATGGTCTTTATCTCAATCTGATAAAACCCCTCTATGAAAAATCAACAGCCAACATTGTACTCAATGGACACAAAATTGAAAGTGCTCACTCTTAAATTAGGAAAAAGAGAATGTCCACTATCACCATTCCTATTCAATATAGTTCTGAAAACATTGGCCCAAAGAATTAAACATGAGAAAGAACTAAATGGAATAAGAATAGGAAAACTAGAAGTTAAACAATCATAATTCACAGATAACATGATACCCTACATAGAAGATCATGAAAATTCCACCATAAGACTTCTAGACTTAATAACCAAATTCAGTAATGTAGTTGAATACAAAGTCAGTGCTAAAAAATCAACAGCATTCCTGTACACAAACAAGAAACTCACTGAAAGAGAACTTAGCAAAACAACACCCTTCACAATATTGAAAAAAAAGAAATATTTAGGAATCAGTCTAACAAAGGAAGTAAAAGATCTACATTGACAATTACAGTAATCTGAAAAAGAATATTGAAGAGGATATCAGGAAATGTAAAGATAGTTCTTGCTCATGAATAGGGAAAACCAACGTTGTGAAAATGGCCATTGTCTCTAAAGTGTTCTAGAGATTTAATGCAACCCCAATCAAAATACATCACAGATCTAGGGAAAATCTTCCTAAAATTCATTTGGAAATATAAGACACCTAGAATAGCAAAGGCAATCCTGGATAACAAAGGCAAGTGAGTGGGCATCACAATCTCTGACTTCAAATTATACTACAAAGCTATTGTGATAAAATCAGCATGGAAGTGGCAAAAAACAGGCCTTATGAAGTTCAATAAAATAGATTAGAAGAGGGAGAAAAAACTACAAACACACTCATTCAACTTATTTTTAACAAAGCAACCAAACATGTTCACTGGAAGAAAGATAGCCTGTTTAATAAGTGGTGCTGGAAAAACTGTCTTTCCACATGCCAAAGACTAAAAGTAGACTCATGTCTACCACTATTCACTAAATTAAACTCAAAATGGATTAAAGATCTCAATATTAAAATAGAAATCTTAACTCTACTGGAAGACAATATTGGTAGAAAACTTGAAGACATTGCAGTAGGTAGAGAGTTCATGAATAAAACCCAAACTGCATGGTAAGTACTTCAAAGAATCAACAACTGGAATCTCATCTTATTGAAAAGTTTTTGCATATCAAAATAAATCAACAGGGTGAAACAAAAACCCGAAAAATTTTAGCTCATGTTCCCTCAGACAGAAGACTTCTATCTATACCATAAAAAGAATTGAAAAATTCAGGCGCCTTCCCCCAATTCAAAGACCCAATACAAAAATGGCAAATGAGATAAATATGTACTTCTCAGATGAAAAAATACAAGTGGCAAATAAATGTATGAAAAAATATTCAATATCATTGGTCATCTTAGAAATGCAAGTTAAAACAACACTGAGATTCCATCTCACTCTAGATAGAATGGATGTCATTAAAAAATCAACCAATAACAAGTGCTAATGGGGTTCTGGGGGAAAAGGAATATTTTTCCACTCTTCTTGGGAGTGTAGACTGCTACAACCACTGTACAAATCAGTGTGAAGATTCCTTAGAAAAATAGAAATCGAGGTTCCATGTGACCAGCTATTCCCCTTCTGGATATTTTCCCAGAAAAATTAAAAACATCATACCATAGGGATATATGTGCACCCATGTTTATAGCAGCACAATTTTAATAGCTAAATCTTAAAAACCCAAATGCTCATCATTAAGGAATGGATAAAAAATATATGATATTTTTATACAATGGAGTACTACTTATCTGTAAAGAAGGATAAACTTGAGGCTTTTATATGTAAATGGATACACTTTGAGACAATACTCTTAAGTGAATTAAATCAGACTCATTCATTTGTACAAACATTGTATTGTCTCCCTAGTGCAAGAAACTAAAAGAGTAAATAAGATCCAAAATGTGCAATGGTTATGTCAAAAGTGAAGAAACTGCTCAAAAGAAAAGGGAAACTGGGATGGATAAAAAAAGAAAAGAAGAAAGGGAAAAGAAAAAAATATATATATATATGTTTATACAAGATGGCTAAGATAATTCTATTAATTTCCATTAGTTCAATGAAAGAATGGCTTGTTTTTATATTGTTTGATCAAATTTTCATGCCTATATCTTGTAATCTGAGCAACTACTTTGAAGATAACTATATGCAATATATTAACTATTGTTAATCTCCTATTTTCTTGTTTTAAATTCTGTATCATTATCTTTATATTTTTCTCTTTAAACTACAAAAGATCATATACCTTATCCAAATAGGTTTCACTCCAGAGTTGCAAGAGTAATTTAATATATGTAAATAAATAAATGCTATGCACTGAAAGAAAAGACACAAAGACAAATATCATATAATCTTCACAATACATGCAAAAACCTTTGATAAAATCCAATATTTATTCATGTTAAAACCCTTAAAAACAAATATAGAACAGTATCTCAATCTAATAAAAACCATGTAAAGCAAAACTTCTGCCAACACCATATTAAATGAAGAAAAATAAAAAGATATACTTCTAAAATTAAGAACAAAACAAGGGGTATACTCTCACCACCCTGTTCAATACAGTGTAGAAATTTTGGTGAGAGCAATCAAGCAAAATAAAGAAATAGAAGGGATATTCATAGGCAATGAAGAAGTCAGTTTAGCATTATCTAAAGACAATATGATCCTGTACCTCCAAAAAAATTAAAACAAGAAATTCCATTGAATCCTACTATTCCCCTTCTAGGTACTTCTGCAAAGAGTTAAATACATCCTATTATAATGACACTTGAACTGGATAAAGAACTAGTGATGTTTACACCCAATGGAGTACTACTTTGCCATAAAGGATAAAAATTGAGTCATTTGTAGGAAAACAGATGCATTTAAAAGCACAAATTTAAGTAAATAAAGCACAAAAACTTAAATATTGTATGGTTTATCTTAAATAAGAAACCCAACATACACATAAAGCATGAAATAAAAATTGATAATTTGAAGCAAGGAGGTAGCTCTTTCTCAAATGGAAAGAGAATTAAGAGATAGAGGAAGAGGTTAGAAAGGGGATGAAAAAATAATTAGTGTGTGTTATGTTTATATACCAATCCCCATGAGAAATGTAATCATTTTGTATTCCAAACCATCCTAATAAAATTTTAAAGTGTTTACCTTAATAAATTAAAGAAATTTTAAAATTGAGAAATTTTTAATCCAGTTTTGGACTCATTTTCTTTTTTACTCCTTTTTCACCCATTTTTAAACTATTTTTGTGGGGGGATTTGGAGAATTTTCCATCCTTAATCTTTCCTTATTTTTCTCTTTCTTCTCCTTTTTACCTGTTTTATTTTTCCATTTCTTTTTGCTTTTAATTATTTCCTGTTAAAGATTTCTTCATTTATTCTTCATTTTTTCATCCTTTTAAACATTCTTTTTCTTTTTTATTTTTCTTATCTTTATCTCATTCTACAACTATCCTTCTGTTACTTAGTAGAATACTTTCCCTCACTTTTCTTTCCTCCTTCTCACTTCATTTTTTAATTGAAAAATTTTTTTCCTTTCAGTCTTCCATTCTCATCTTCATATCTTTACTATCTTTAAGATTTATTAATCTTTAAATAGTTCATTAATTCTGTTACTATTGTTTAATTATTTTCCCTCTACAGTGGAGGTATAGTTGTAAAATTTAGTAGCTATTTACTGCATGTCAATATTTGTTTTATGTTAGTAATTATACTATAGTTATAGATCTTTTTATATTAAAGGGTGATATCCTTTAGGTTCTTATGATATGTCAATATTCAGTCCATTTTGAATGATATTATTGTTGTTGATTTCCTACTGGCATGATTACATTGTTGTTGCTATCAATAAATTTTCTCTCTATGCCAGTATCTGCACTACTTTTGTGTCATTAACAATATAGGTTCATTATCACAGAACTGGATGGTGGGTAATTACACTGCATCCTCTCTCCCCAAATTAACAGAAGTGGTCAGATCTTGGGATAGAGGCAAAGGACTCTATGTTCATGTATTACTGAAAAACAGACATTAACTAAAGAGATTGCCATTTTCCATTGAAACAGTTCTATTATAAAAACAAAAAAATCTTAGTACAAAACAATCAAACAAAAAACAAACAAACAATATAAATATGAAAAAATATAGCTCAGCAGCACAGTGCCTGCCTGTCAAGTGTGAGGTCATGAGTTAAATTCCTGGTACCATAAAAAAACCAAAATAAATACTTAAAACTTCCTCCAAAGCTACCACATGGAGTATTACAAGGGAAAAAGCAAAAACCACAAATAAAAATTATGCAAAAGAATAACAAAATAGATTGAAAAACAGATCAATAATGTGCTTTGGCAGCCTCACAGAAGGTATAAATAATGGATGTAGCAAACAAAATAATCATGGAACTTACAGAAGACAGAAAAATCTGGTGAACTAAAGAAAACAACACAATATGCAAACAATGAGTTTATTAATTAATTAATTAAAGTCTATAAAAATGTTTCAAACAGACATCTATGAGAATAAAAATTATATTGAAAGTATAAGCAACAGATGTGACCAAAGTAAGGAGTGTCAAAATTATAAAATAAGGATGCTGTTAGAGAATCATTAAAAACAAGAGAATATGAAAAATGGTTTCAGCAGCTCCTAGATGACACAAAGAAGAGTTAAGACTATTGGAAAAGGTAAAAAAAATCAGAAGACAACACCCAGGGTGGGGCATCCTTAATCCTAACACAGCAACATTAATCCCAGCATCACATCCTTCATGCCTTTATCACACACCTTGGATACAACAACCTCCAAAAAGCCCCAGATATGACAGCATGAGTCATTGGGGGTCATCTAGATACAAACTATAACAAAATACTATCTTGAATAATTGATGGGTCACAAAAGAAATTAGATATTTCTTAAAATTAAATGATATTCCCAGTACAACATACTGGAACCAATGAGACACAATGAATGTAGTACTAAAGAGGAAAGTCCATAGCTATGAATGCCCTCATCAGAAAAAAAGAGTCAGTCCAAATAAATAACCTAATGATATATCATAAGATCCTGGTAAAACAAGAACAGTCCAAATCAAGGGCTAATACAAGGAAAGATATTATAAAGATCAGTGTAGAAATTAAAGATATTGAGACTAAAAAAATACAAGGAATCAATGAACTGAAGAGCTGATTCTTTCAAAGAATAAACAAAACAGATAAATCTGTACACATTCTTACCAGAAAAATGAAAGAAAAGACTCAAATCAATGCAGCTAGAATTGAAAAATGTGAAACCATGACAAACACTGCTGAAATCTAGATTGCTAATAATGGTAACTACTTTAAGAACCTGTACTCTGATAAATTGGAGAACTCAGAAAAAATGGGATAGATTCATAATACAGATGAATTAATAAAACTGAATCAAAGGGATATAAACTCTGAAAACCCAGTAACAGGCAATGTAATTTAAGAAGGAATTTTTAAAACTATTATGAAAATCCAAGGTCATTATAAATTCACTATGAAATGCTATGAGACATTCAGAGAAGATCTAATGCCAATACTTTTCAAGATGTTGCATAAAATATACTTTTTTATTTTAGAGAATACATAAAAATAACAAGAACAACAAAAACAGTTTCAAAACAGTTTAGTAGAAAAAGATAGACAAAAAGGCATATGCTGCCATGCCACACTTCCCTCTCACTGTTAGAGAAAACACACAACTCACCTATCAAGGAAAGCCCATTAGAAACACAGTACACTTTTCATCACAAAGCCTCAAGTCAAGATGAGCTTGGAGTGAGGTATTTCAAGCCCTCAATGAAAAAAACTTTCAACCCAGATTGATGTACCAACCAAAACTTTCATTAAAATTTAATGGAGAAAGAAGATATTTCCATGACAAAGAATGACTGAAGAAATTCATGTTCACAAACCAACAAAAGGAAGAGTATTAAAAGGCATACTAGATAGAGATAAAAATGACCACAATCTCCAGAACAACAGCAGAAAGAACCACCAGGTAGAACAAGCAAACAAGGGAGAAAAGCAAGAAACCAAATTGGAACACAACATGCCAAAGTCAAGCCAGTACATATCAGTTGTATCCATAAATGTAAATGGACTCAATTCACCTATCAAAAGAAATCAGTTGACAGAATGTATCAAGAAACATGATCCCACAATATGCTGTATACAAGAAACACATCTGATGCAAAAGGAAACTCATAGATTAAAAGTCAAAGGATGGAAAAGAGTATTCCATGCAACAGAAAACAAAAAAATCAGGGGTAACTATTCTATTTGCAGACAAGTAAACTTCAACACTAAAATGATTAAAAGAAATAAAGAAGGTCACTACATAGTCGTCAGTGGAAAAATGCAAGAGAAAGAACTAACAACTAAAAATATATATGCACCAAACACAGGAGCACCAAACTACATAAGACAAATAATAATGGACATGAAAAACCAATTACAGAAGAACACAAATATAACAAGGGAACTTGACACCCAATTGTGACAAAAAGATAGATCAACTAGACAAAAAGTCAGCAAAGAAATAACAGAACTGAATCATACCCATGAGTAATCGGACTTAGTAGATGTTTACAGGGTGTTTCACCCAACCACATCAGAATACACATTCTTCTCAGCTGCACATGGGACATTCTCCAAAATAAAACATATATTATCCCATAAAACATTCTTAAGTAAATACAAAGGTTTTGAACTCATCCCTTGCATAATATCTGACCATAGCATATTGAAATTAGAAATCAATGGAAAAAGAAATTGCAAAAGCTGCATAAATGCATGAAAATTAAATAACAACCTTCTGAACAACCAGTAGGCTACAGATGAAATTAAAGAAGAAATAAAGCAATACCTACAATTCAGTGAAAATGCAGAAACAACATACTGTAATCTGTGGATTCAATCAAAGTGGTCTTAAGAAGGAAATATATAGCAATAAATTGTCACATCAAGAAAACAGAATAAGCACAAATAAACAACCTAATGCTTCATCTCAACCTTCTAGAAAAAGAAGAGCAAGTTAAACCCAAAGCTCACAGAAGAGAGGAAATTTTAAAGATTAGAGCAGAAATCAATGCAATTGAAATTTAAAAAGCAATACAAAGAATTAATGAATCAAAAAGCAGAGATTCTCAATAAAATGCTGGCAAATAGAATGCAGCAAATCATCAAGATTATGCATCATGACCAAGAGGTATTCATCACAGGAATGCAGAGATGGTATAACATATGCAAATCAAGAAATGTAATACACAACATCAACAGAGCCAAAAAAAAAACCACATTGTCATCTCAATAGATGCAGAAAAAGCTTTCAATAAAGACCAACACATGTTCATGATCAACACCTTTCAGAAACTCAGAATACATGGTGTCTATCTCAATCTTATAAAAGACATCTATGACAAACCAATAGCCAACATTATACTAAATGAACAAAAACTGAAAGCTTTCACTTTAGAATCAGGAACAACACAAGGATGTCCACTCTCACCACTCCTTTTCAATATAGTTCTGGAAACACTAGCCAGGGCATTCAGACAAGAGAGAGAAATAAAAGGAATAAAGATAGGATAGGAAGAAGTTAAATTATCACTATTTGCAGATGATGATACTCTAAATAGAAGACCCAAAAAACTCCATTATAAGACTACTGGAGGTAATTAACAAATTGAACAGTGTAGCTGGATACAAAGTCAATGCTCAAAAATCAATACCATTCCTATACAGGAACAAAAAACTCACCAAGAGAAATTATAGAAATATTGCCTTTCAAAATAGTATCTAAAAAAATGAAATACTTAGGAATCAACCTAAGAATGTAAAAGACCTATAGGCTGAAAATTATACTACTCTTAAAAAGGAGATTGAAGAAGATATTAGAAAATGGAAGGATATTCTTTGCTCTTGGATAGGAAGAACAAACATTGTGAAAATGGACATACTCCTAGAACTGTTATACGTATTTAATGCAATCCCAATCAAAATACCATTAATATACCTCACAGATCTAGAAAAAATATTCCTAAAATTCATTTGGAAACAGAAGAAACTTAGAATAGCAAAGGCAATTTGGAAACAGAAGAAACTTAGAATAGCAAAGACAAGACAGGAGGCATCTCAATTTCTGACTTGAAACAATACTACAAAGCCAATGTGTTAAATCAGTATGGTACTGGCAAAGAAATAGACCTGAGGACCAATGGAACAGAATAGAGGATGCAAACAGAAGTACAAAGACACTCAGCCGTCTGATATTTGACAAAGAGTCTAAACATGTTCACTGGAAGAAGGATAGCCTCTTTAATAAATGGTGTTGGAGAAATTGGCTCTCCACATGCCGAAGACTGAAACCAGATCCATGCCTATCACCATGCAGTCTAAATGGATCAAAGACCTAAATATTAATACAAAAACACTAAATCTACTGGAAGATGAGGTAGGTAGAAGTCTTGGAGACAAAGTGGTAGGCAGAGAATTCATGAACAAAATGCAAAACTGTGTGGGAAACACTTTAAAGAATCAACAACTGTGATGTCATTTTATTGAAAACTTTCTGCACTTCAAAAGAAATCACCAACAGAGTGAAAAGAAAACCCATAGAATGGGAAAGAATTTTAGCCAATAATCCCTCAGAGCAAGGACTTATATCTAGAACATATAAAGAACTGAAAAACATCAAACCTCCCAAATTCAAAGACCCTCTCAAAAAGTAATAAAACCCAAAATGTGTAATTGCTATTATAAAAAAGAGAGGAAAAGAAAGTGCTGTAAAGGATATACCTGCATGTATGTTTAAGTGTGTAAGATAGATAACCATATTACTAAGTTTTTGTTGGACCATTGAACAGAACTGTTTGAATGTCCACTTTGCATGCTTTAATTTTTTTACTTAAACAACTGTTTCTAAGATGACAATATGTAATTTATCAACTAGCGATTTCTTACTGTTCATTTTCTTTAAAAATCTGTATTATTTCTACCCTTTTTCTGTTGTCCTTTTTTTCTCTTTAAATAAAATTTTTAAAAAACAGGTTAGTAAGACAGTAACAATAATTAATATAATGCATATTGTTATCTTTATAGTAGTTTTTCAGAGTACAAGATATAGGTAAGAAATACTGTTGAAACAGTTTTAGCACAAAGATTTCTTTCCAATGAACTAAGACAAACTAGATTTAGAGCTATCTTTAGGTTCTATCTTTTTTTCTTTCTCCCATCCCAGTTTCTCTTCCTTTTTGAGTAGTTTATCCTCAATTCACAATATCTATTTTACATTTTGGATCTTATTTACACTTTCAGCTTTTCATATTAGTGAGACAATACAATGTTTACATATATGGGTCTGATTTATTTCATTTATGAGTATCCTCTTCAGTTGCATCCATTTACTTATAAAAGTCTCAAATTTATCCTTCTTTATGACTGAGAAGTATTCTTTTAGATTAAAAACACATCTTTTTTATCCACTCCTTGGATGATGGGCATTTGGGTTATTTCCAAAATTTAGCTATTGCAAATTGTGCTGCTCTAAACATATGTGCACATATGTTGCTGTGGTATGATGCTTTTAATTCTTCTTGGAAGACACATAAAAGGGTATTATCTGGGTTAAATGGGACCTCTAATCCTTGTCTTTTGAGGCATCTCCATACTGATTTTCATAGTGGTTGCACTATTCTGCACTCTCACGACAGTAGAGAAGAGTTCCTTTTACCCCAGCCCCATAAGTATTTGTTTCTTGTTGATTTCTTGGTGATAACCATTCTTTCTGGAGTGACATGAAATCTCAGTGTTTTTTTTTAGTTTGCATCTCTCCAATGACCAGTGATTCAAATATTTATTTACCATTCATATTTCCTTCATCTGAAATTTATGTATTCATCTCATATGCCCATTTTTGGATTGAGTCTTTGAATCTGGGAAGTCTCAGAGTTTTTTCAGTTCTTTATATGTTCTAGATAAAATTCCTTTGTCTGAGGAACAACTGACTATAATTTTTTTTTCCATTCTGTGGATTGATTGTCTTTTCACTCTGTTGGTAATTTCTTTTGTTGTGCAAATGCTTTTAGTTAGAAGAGATCCCAGTGGTTGATTCTTTGAAGTATTTTCCATGCAGTCTGGGTTTTTTTCACAAAGTCTACCTGCACCCAAAACTCCAAGATTTCTACCTGTTTTCTCTTCCAGTAAATTTAGCATTTCTGTTTTAATATTTAGATCTTTGATCCACTTTCATTTTATTTTAGTGTGTGGTGATAGGCATGGGTCCTGTTTTATCTTCAGCATGTGGAAAGCCAGTTTTTCCAGCACCATTTTTTAAAAAGACTTTTACTTCCAGTGAACCTTTTTAGTTCCTTTGTCAAAGGCAAGGTGGTTGGATATGTTTGAAGTTGTGTCTGTATCTTCTATTCAGTTCCATTGATCCTCAGGTCTGTTTTTTTTTCCAATACCATGCTGATTTTATCACAGTAGCTTTGTTGCATAATTTCAAGTTAAGGATTTCAATGCCTCCTGACTTGCCTTTGTTGTTCAGAATTGTTTTTGCTATTCTAGATCTCTTTTGGTTTCAAATTAATTTTAAGAATATTTGCTTTAGTTCTTTGAGGTAAGCTAATGGTATTTTGATTGGGATTGCATTAAAGCTGTATAACAGTCTTTGGAGTATGGTCATTTTTACAATGTTGGCCCTTCCTATCCATGATCAAGGAGTATCTTTCCTTTTCTGACCCAGAGATCCTTGCCTAGGATAATCTGGGCCACGTGCACCCTGCTGCCACTGCTGCCACTATGGGTGCTTTTATTTCATGAAATTTAAAAGGAAGTACCCCTGGTATCATTTCTGGAAGTTAGCATCATCCTGATTCAAAAACCAGAAAAGGTCCCAACTAAAAAAGGGAACCACTGGCCAAGCTCCTTAATGAAAATGGATGCAAAAGTCCTCAACAATTTGCTGGCAAGCAGAATGCAATATTTAATAACCAAGCAAAATTCATCCTAGGTATATAGATGATTCAATATATGCAATTCGATACAGGGTAGTACATCACATAAACAAAAGTAATGAATCACATAATCATCTCAACTGGCATAGAAAACCCCTTTGGCAAAATCCAACATCCATTCAATGAAAGGAAAAACCCTAAGAAAATCAGTGTAGAACAAGCTTATCTCAATTTGATAAAAGCTATTTATAACAAATCAGTGGTCATTATTATATGAAAATGAGAAACTATGAAATTCTTCCCTCTAAAATCATGAACAAGGCAAGAATGTACACTATCACTATTCTTGTTCAATAGAATTCTTTAAACATTACCAAGATCAGGCAAGCAAAAGAAACAGGAAGGATATGTACAAGAAAGGAAAAAGTATCATTATTTGCAGAATACATAATCCACTACATTGAAGACCCCCCATAATTCTACCAAAACATTCTTAGAATTCATAACCAAATTCAGTAGTGTAGCACAATGCAAACTCAACACACAAAAATAAATAACGTTGTATACCAATAATAAATTCACTGAGAAAGAAATTAGGGAAACAATACTTTTCACATGACAAAGAAAAATTCTATACTTATAAGTTAATCAAGGAAGTGAAATGTCTCTATAATGAAAACTACTGTACTCTGAAAAATAGGAGACTTGCAAGACATCAGAAAATAAAAAGATATTCTGATAGCTCACTGTGATGTCAATTTTAATGAGAAACACCAAGCTTATTGGCCTAGCATAGTTCCAGATGTGTCATATTGATGCACTTTCTAAAGATGGAAGACTCACTCTGGGTGAAGGTGTCACCAACTAATAGGCTTGTACTGGGTGTAGACTAAAGGGGTAAAGAAGAAAGTCTTGCTTCTGTTTCTTTAGAGGAACTCCAGTCTTCACTATTGCATTTTGATGTCTGTCTCCAGTCTTCCAGTACAGACCCTTTGACTTCCTGCTATGAGCTTGTATGGGATTCTATACTCTAAATATCCAGTCCTTTGATTTTTGACTGGATCCTTTGGATCTCCAGCACACAGATGGTTCTTTTCCATTCCTTCATACGTGACTCTGCAGGTGGCCATTGTAAGCCTACCTTGTATTTATATAAAAGCTGTTCCTCTAGTAAATACTGACTGAAAAAGATACATAAGTGACTCTAAAGGAACAAAATTGTAGAGATAAATTTCTTTAATAGCTGTTGTAACTTCTGGGGTTGACTATCTAATTTTATGAGACCTAAAGCTGCCATGATGTCTTTCTGATATTGTGTAAAATATTGATCTCCAGGGTGTGAATTGTTTAAGGTAATATAGAAAGTAGATCCATTTGATTATCCTAATTCACCACTCATGTGATATCAGTAATTTAGTGATGTTATATATGATACTTGTGAATATTTTAGGCAGAAAGGAAAGTATAATGATACTGGGTAGTTTCTTTCAGTATCTGTGCACAAAATAGTAAAGAAAGGAAACTCTTGAGCTCCAAATACACGTTAAAAATCTGAAGTTTTCTATTTATGAAAGCAAATTAATGAAAATAAACCTCTAGGGCCATATGATACAGGAGATCCAACAGTAACTGTGGTGTTTGTGGCAGATAGGTATGTTGTCTCTGGCAGTCCCCTATATGTGAATTGCAGTGGAGGCTTTTAGCATTTTTTGTATCAATGTTCTGCAATCATCTGTAGACAATCAATCTCACATTGTAAAACTATTCCTGGGCTGCTACTGGGCCTTAGTGGAAACTGAAATCTTTGAGTATGGGCCAATAAATTACCACATGACCTGAGTTGTCTGTCATGTGCTGGGTATAATGTAATCCAAAAAGTTATAAAATTGGACATGCACAGCAGCAGTCCATCATTAAATGGAAATGGTATACAGGCAATTCAGCCATAGCAGGTTCAGAAGGCATGATTAAGTTACAATAAAATGTTTTCCAAGTGTCAAAATTACCTATTTCTATTATATTGTCTTCTGTCTCTTGGCATTCACCTATGGCTTCATGAGGTGCACCATGTGATCGGCTGTCAGAGGAAGAGAAGGCTAGCAGTTAGTTTAGGGATTCTGTGTTATGAAGGCACCATTCTCAAGTGGACAGCAGCAGAATTAGTGTCTTTCTAGGACATTCTTGAAGGATAGTAGTGAAGAGAAATCTTCACAATAGGCAGAACTTCAGGCAATACACCTGGTCATACATTTTTCTGAAAGTAAAAATAGCCACATGTGTGACTCTGTATTGATTGACAGGCTGTAGCAAATCCTCTGGCTAGATGGTCATGGACTTGGAAAAACATGACTGGAAAATTGGTAACAAAGGATTTTGGAGAAGAAATGTGTGGATAGACCTCTCCATATCAGCAAATGATGTAAAGATATTTGTATACCATGTAAACACTCACCAAAGTGACCTCTGCAGAAGAAGACTTTAATAATCAAGTGGAAAGGACAATCTGTTTTGTGTATAGAAGTCAACTTTCTTCTTTAGTCACTCTTGTCTTTGTGCAGTGAACTCATGATAAAGAGACCATGATGGCAGGAATAGAAATTATGCATGGGCTGAGCAATCTAGACTCCCACTCATCAAGGTGGATCTGGTTACATCCATTACTGAGTGCCCAATGTCAGTAGCAAAGACCAACACTGAGTTCCTGATATGTCACATTCCCTGGAGTGATCAGCCTGTGATCTGTTGACAGGGTAATTATATTGGGTTGCTTCCATCACAGAAAGGGCAGCACTTTGTCCTTACTAGTATAGACACATACTATGGGTATGGATTTGTCTTTTCTGCACATATATTTCTGATAAAACTACCATGTGTGGACTTACTGAATGCCTTATCTACCATCATGATATTCCATACAGCTTTGATACTGATCATGGAACACATTTCATGACTAAACAAGTGGGACAATTGGTTCATGCTCATGAAATTCACTGGTCTTACCACATTCCTCATCATCCAGAAGTGGCTGGATTGATAGAAAGGTGGGATAGCCTTTTGAAGATGCAGTTACAGCTCCACCTAGGTGACAATAGCTGGCAGGGCTGGGGTAACATTCCTCAAAAGGCTGTATATCCTTTGAATCAGTGTCCATTTTGTGGTACTGCATCTCAGTACCACAAAATTCACAGATCCAGGAATCAAGGAGTGGAAGTGGGAATGGTACCTCTTACCATTACCCCTAGTGGCCCACAAGCAAAATTTCTGTTTCCTGTTCCCATAATTTCATGTTCTGCTGACCTAGAAACCTTATTTGTGAGAGCAAAATGCATTTACGGGAAGCATAACAATGATTTCTTTGAACTGGATACCAAGACTTCCACTTGGTCATTTTGGGTTCATCATATCTCTGAGTAAAAAAGCTAAGAATGGAGTCATGGTGTGAACAGTGGTGACTGATCTAGACTATGAAGGGGAAATCAGACAATCAAGTAAAAGATTAATACACTTAAGAGTGAAGTATTTCCCTTAGGGCACCAGATAGCATTGCCACACCTTGCTATTAAGGTCGATGTAAAACTACAACAACCCAAAGTAGGATGATAAATGACCTAGAACATTCAGGAATGAAGGTATGGGTCATCCCACCAGGAAGAGAACCAAGTCATTTAGAGGTACCTGTAAAAGGCCAAGGGAATACAGAATGGATAGTAGAAGGTAGTTATAAACACCAGCTATGACCCTGTGACAAGCTACAGAAATGATGATTGCAATTGTAATTGTTCTTTTGTACTTTGCAAATATGCTTCCCATGTACATAGCATTGATAGACTTAAAATTGGTGGTTAAGTATTGTTAAACTATACTATAATATTTAAATTTAAAAATGTTAGGTATAAGCATTACCCAAAGAAATACACTGCTCTTTGCTGGGGAGAGTATTAGAGCACTTCTAATTGTACACTGGATAGTTGAACCGTGGTAGGCATAATTATGAATTTGTTATTGTATCTGGAGACTAAGTATGGCTTGAGCAATGACAGTGAATATTTTAGAGACTGGATTCCCAAACTGCAACCCAAAACCTGCTTACTTATTGCAAAGTGGCAATACTGTAATTAATTCTAAATACCGAGGTTTTAATTTAGAAAAAAAATTGTTGGGCACGAGCAAGCAGCGGGCATGTCAGGAAGAGAAAAAGTCAGCGTCTCCCGAGATCCAGTGATGTTGGAACTTCCTTCCTGGCAAGCAGCGGCAGCACAAGTGAGCAGCAGGCACGCCAGGGAGAGAACAAGTCAGTGTCTCCCGTGAGCCAACCAGTGCACAGCCTGAGACTCAAATGTTCCATTCCCATCCACCCCACCTCCTGCCCTGGTTTAACAACTGAAAGGTGTCAGGACAGCTGGAGTTGATTGCAACTAAGGCACAGAAAGCAACTAAATGGCTGTATTGTTAGGTTGATTATGCTGACCTGGGGCCAGAGGTCTGAGCATCTCTTGGGAAGATGACAGTATGAAATATAGCAAATATGGGGGATTTCCTCCTATCTTGTCTTTAAAGGCAAATAATGTTTTCACTGTTTTTGCTTTGTTCGCATTGTTTTGCTCTATTCAATATTCTGTTTTGGAGTGTTCCACCCACCACATCAGAATACATGTTCTTCTCAGCTGCACATGGGACATTCTCCAAAATAGACAATATATTATCCCATAAAACATTCTTAAGTAAATGCAAAGGTATTGAAATCATACCATGCATCATATCTGACCATAGTGCACTGAAATTGGAAATTAATGGCAAAAGAAATTGTAAAACCTACATAAATACATGGAAATTAAATAACAGCCTTTTGAACAACCAGTGGGCTACAGATGAAATTAAAGAAGAAATAAAACAATACCTACAATTCAATCAAAATATAGAAAAAAAACACTGTAATCTGTGGGATACAATGAAAGCAGTCTTAAGAGGGAAATATATAGAAATAAACTGTCATATCAAGAAAACAGAACAAGCACAAATAAACAACCTAATGCTCCATCTCAAGCATCTAGAAAAAGAAGAGCAAGCTAAACCCAAAGCTCATAGAAGAGAGGAAATTGTAAAGATTACAGTAGAAATCAATGCAATTGAAACTAAAAAATCCATAGAAAGAATTAATGAATCAAAAAGCTGGTTTTTTGAGAGAATAAACAAAATTGACAAACCACTAGCTAACCTTATCAAGAGAAAGAAAAAAACCAAATTCATGCAATAAGAACTGAAAAGGGAGAAATTACTACAGATCCCATGGAAATTCAAAAGATCATGAATACCTACTTTGAAAATCTCTACTCACAGAGAGTGGAAAACACAGAGGAAATGGACAGATTTCTAGAAACATATGAACTACCAAAGCTCAACCAAGAAGATATAGCAATTTGGAACAGCCCAATATCAGCTATTGAAATTGAAAATGTACTTAAAAACTTACCAACAAAGAAAAGTCCAGATCCTGATGGATTCACAGATGAATTCTACAAGAAATTTAGAGAAGATTTGATGCCAGTACTCCTTAAACTCTTCAGTGAAACTGAGAAAAAAACAATCCTCCCTAAATCATTCCTGGAGGCAGGTATTACTCTGATACGGAAACCAGAGAAAGATGCAACCAAAAAAGAGAACTATAGGCCAGTCGCACTAATGAACATTGATGCAAAGATTCTAAACAAAACACTGGCAAATAAAATGCAGCCGATCATCAAGAAGATTATACATCATGACCAAGTGGGAGTCATTCCAGGAATGCAGGGATGGTTTAACATACGCAAATCAATAAATGTAATACACCACATCAACAGAGCCAAAAACAAAAAGCACAAGGTCATCCTAATAGATGCAGAAAAAGCTTTTGACAAAGTCCAGCACATGTTCATGATAAAAACCCTTCAACAACTCGGCATACATGGTGTCTACCTCAACCTTATAAAGGCCATCTATGACAAACCAACAGCCAACATTATACTAAATGGACAAAAACAGAAAGCTTTCACTTCAGAATCAGGAACCACACAAGGATGTCCACTCTCACCACTCTTTTTCAACATAGTTCTGGAAACACTAGCCAGGGTAATCAGACAAGAGAGAAATAAAAGGAATAAAGATAGCAAAGGAAGAAGTTAAATTATCACTATTTGCAGATGACATGATACTCTATATAGAAGACCCAAAAAACTCCATCAAAAGACTACTAGAGGTAATAAACAAGTTCAGCAGTGTAGCTGGATACAAAGTCAGTGCTCCATCATCAATAGCATTCCTGTACACAAACAAAAAACTCACTGAGAGAGAAATTATGGAAATATTGCCCTTTATAATAAAATATAAAAAAATGAAATACTTAGGAATCAACCTAACTAAAAATTTAAAGACCTATATGCTGAAAATTATACTACACTGAAAAAGGACATTGAAGAGGATATTAGAAAATGGAAGGACATTCTTTGCTCTTGGTTAGGAAGAACCAACATTGTGAAAATGGCTATACTCCCAAAACTGTTACACAGATTTAACATAATCCCAATCAAAATACCATTGACATACCTCACAGATCTAGATAAAGCACTACTAAAATTCATTTGGAAACAGAAGAAACCTAGAATAGGAAAGGCAATTCTAGGCAACAAAAGCAAGGCAGGAGGCATCTCAATTCCTGACTTGAAACAGTACTATAAAGCCACAATGATCAAATCAGCTTGGTACTGGTAAAGAAATAGACATGAGGATCAACAGAACAGATTAGAAGATGCTAGCACAACTACAAAGACACTCGGCCATCTGATATTTGACAAAGAGGCTAAATACATCCAATGGAAGAAGGAGAGTCTCTTTAATAAATGCTGTTGGAAAAATTGACTCTCTACCTGCCAAAGACTTAAACTAGATCCATGTATATCACCATGCACAAAACTAAAGTCTAAATGGATCAAAGACCTCAATATTAAAACAGAAACACTAAATCTACTGGAGGACAAGGTAGGTAGAAGTCTTGGAGACATAGGGATAGGCAGAGAATTCATGAACCAAACGCAAACTGCATGGGAAACACTTGAAAGAATCAACAAATGGGATCTCACATTATTGAAAAGTTTCTGCACTTTAAAGGAAATCACCAACAGAGTGAAAAGAAAACCAACAGAGTGGGAAAAATTTTTAACCAGCAACCCTCAGACAAAGGACTTGTGTCCAGAATATATAAAGAATTGAAAAACATCAAGCCCCCCAAATTCAAAGACCCTCTCCAAAAATGGGCATCTGAGATGAACACAAAGTTCTCTGAGAAACATATACAAATGGCAAATAAATACATGAAGAAATGTTCATCATCACTGGTCATTCGAAAAATGCAAATTAAAACAGCACTGAGATTCCACCTTACTCAGGAAAGAATAGCTGCCATCAAGAAATCAACTGATAACTAATGTTGGCAAGGCTTTGGGGGGAAATGAACACTGCTCCACTTTTGGTGGGAATGTAGAATGGTGCAACCATTATGGAAATCCATATGGAGAATTCTCAGAAGACTAGGATTGGAAGTTCCATTCAATCAAGCTATCCCCCTCCTGGGTATTTTCCCAGAAGAACTGAAAAGTTCATATCACAGTGATATATGTGCACCCATGTTCATAGCCACACAATTTGTGATAGCTAAATCCTGGAAACAACCAAGATGCCCATCAACTGCAGAGAGGATGAAAATGATGTGGCATTTTTATACAATGGAATATTACTCAGCTATAAAAAAGGATGATCTTGAGGCCTTCATAGGCAAATGGAGACAAATTGAGACTATCCTCATTAGTGAAATAAAGAAGAATCATATTTATAAACATCATATTGTGTCTCTACTGTAAAAAGTAAATAAGAACCACAAGTGTAATAAAACCAACATGTGTAATTGCTATTGTAAAAAAGAGAGGAAAAGAAAGTGCTCTAAGGGATATAACTGCATGTATGTTTGAGTGTATAAAATAGATGACCATATTGCTGAATCTTTGTTGGATCTTGAAGCAAAACTGTTTGTAGTCTGACTGTTTGAATATTTAATATGTACTCTTTAACTTTGTAACTTGAACAACTACATCCAGGATGAAAGTATGTAATTTATAAATTACTGATTTCTTAGTGGGGCTTTTTCTCATTCTCCTTTTTATTTCTTTCTTTTAGAATTCTGTATTTTTGCTACCCTTTTTTCTGTTTTGCTTTTTTTCTTCTCTTTAAATAAAATTTTAAAAATGTATAATTTCTTTCATAAAAAAAGAGGAAATAGGAAGCACTATAAAAGATATAGCTGTATGTATATGTAGATGTGTGGGATTGATGACCTTATTTCTAGGTTCTTGTTGGATTCTTGAACAGATCTGTTTGCACTCTCACTGCTTGAGTGTCCACTTTGTGTGCTTTAATTCTGTAACTTGAATAACTGCTTCTAAAATAACAATATGTAATGTATCAATTAGTGATTTCTTACTGTTTATCTTCTTTTCTTGAAATTCTGTAATATTTCTACATTTTTCCTGTTTTTTTACTCTTTAAATAAAAAATATGAAAAAAAACAGTCAAAAAAGTCTGTTTTGATAGGTTTTAAAATGTTCTGTTGAGGTTTGATTTTGCTATACCAGATTGGATGTACAACTATTGTGAAGATAACAAGATATACTATGGTACCTATTATTGTTATCCCAGTATCCTGTTCTAAAATTCTGCACCAATTTCACTGCACTATCTTGATTGGCTTTGTTCTGTCTTGCTTTGTTGTATTTTACTACCTTCAAAATTAAAAAAAAAATTGTTATCCAATGCTCAGCTGCTAGGTTGACTTGGCACACATGCCAACAGAGGACTCTGCCTTCCTGCTGCAATTCATGTACCACTGGTTTAAGGAAATATATTTGGTAGTCAGTTGACAAGGATTGAATTGTAATAGTTAACTGTGGTGTCAACTTGAATAAGAAATGCCCAGCTGATTGGTTTACCACAGTTCTGGGGGTATCTGAATGAAATACTTACTGAAGAAGCAAGACTCACCCTGGGTGTGGGTGGCACCAACCAATAGGTTTGTGGGCTTTGTGGAATAAAAGGGAAAGATGAAAATTTCATTTCTGTTCCTTTGGAAGAGCTCCAGTTCTCATCATCACATTTAAATGTCCATCACTAGATTTCCAGTACAGACTCAGATGCCTATTTCAGACATGTGTAACTCTGCTGAATATTGCCCTGCCTACAAGAACATGTAGGGCCCTATACAGGTCAAAATGGAAGTTTCGAAAAACTAATGTCTTGCAGGAAGCCACCAACTTATGGTGGATGTAAATTGAAAGTTAAATACACCACCTTCCTACTTCCTTGGTTGAAATAACCCTGAGGTGTGTCTTCTACAACGGCTCCTAGAGTTCCCCAGCAGCATTGCACTCCAGTAGCCTACACTGCTAACTTGCTGGAAGATACATTCTTTGTTTCTTTCCCTTCCTTGCTATATATCCTCAATCTTCAATCAATGCTTCCTGGAATTCCTCCAAAATTTAGTCATTAGCACTCTTAGTACTTGTCTCAGGATCTACTTCTGGCGTGAGAGTTAGGGTTAGTTAAATTATTTTTTAACCTATTTTCCTGCATGGAAGGATCAGTGAAGTATAAAATGAATATTCTTACCTTGAGTATATCCATAGGAATATGGTATATGTCATTTGTGTCACAGCAGAATAAAGGTTGAAAACTCTCACAGCGTGTATACCTGATAGACTTTGTTGCAAAGTGACATCAAGAAGATATTGCAGCTAGGTGTGGTGGCACACACCTGTAATGTCAGCACTTGGGAGGATAAGGCAGAATGATAACCATTGAGTTCTTGGCCAGTCTGGGCTACACAGTGAATTGAAGGCCAACCTGAATTACACAGTGACACCCTGTTTCACACAAACCAAAAACTAAAGAAGAAATTGTAACCAAGTGTGGTGATGCATGTCTGTAGTTCCAGCTACTCCAGAGGCTGAGGCAGGAAGATTAAGAGTAGAGGCTAGCTCTAGCAATTTGGTGAACTTCTTTCTCAAAATAAAAATAAAAAGAGCTGAGAATGTAGCTAAGTATTATAGTGCCCCACCCCTTGCATTTGATCCTCAAGTACTTCAAAAAAATAAGCAAAGGAAGAACCAAAAAAGGGAGAAGAGGAAAAAAAAGATTGCAATTAAATGGAAGAAGGAATTCTAGAGAACACAATGCCACGCTTTACAGTTTCTCCACTCCCAGTCCAGGTCTGATGAATTTCAGTTCGTAGGAAAATCCAAATAACCCCCATTTCTGAGAGGCACAGGTGTGTGCATATGGAGGTAAAGAAAAAATTAAGAGTTTCCTTTTTTGTTAATCCTGAGAGACTTCATTTTCTTTTTTTTCTGGAGATAAGGGCCCTTGAAAATCTTCTTGTAAAAGCAAGAAATCTAGCAAAAACTGTCAAAAATTTTCTTCAAGATTGAAAATTGAAGCTCAAAATAATCTTAGGAATGTTTATTCAAGAAAAATGCCTAAATCTTTGTAAGAATATCGTGGCATTTAAACTTGTCCTAACCCAATCTTGCTTTCCCCAACTTTGTGATAGCCTTAAAAGTCAACAAAACCACACGTACAGTGATTGGAACATCCAATAGTCTAACATTCACTATGAGAGGAAAATAGATTTTGAGATTTCCAAGACACCCATCCCCAGAGAACTGCTACTATTTAATCTACATGGCTATTCATTACAAAGTTCCATTTTCAAAGTTCATCTTTTGTTGACCTGACTCAGCCTTTTCTATACAAAAACTCACTCTCCACAAATATCCTGCAGGGCATTTGTAAAACCAATTACCGGCAACCTGTTAGCATCATAGCTGCCTGAGATGGCATTAGCAGTTGGGATAAATGAGGTTAACAAAAATATTCAAAATGAAAATCTGGGGAGTGAGATGTCCATAAGGTGTTCTGAGAAGTCTAACATAGTCCAGGGAATCAATCAGAAGGCCACAAAAATGTGTTGATCTATCTGCATTCAAGAAAGATGTTAGAAGGTCCTGAAAGAGATCTACATG
The DNA here is from genome assembly GCA_004027455.1 of Hydrochoerus hydrochaeris. Lineage (NCBI taxonomy): Eukaryota > Metazoa > Chordata > Mammalia > Rodentia > Hydrochaeridae > Hydrochoerus > Hydrochoerus hydrochaeris. The sequence continues at coordinate 79,635 of PVLA01001120.1, forward strand.
ATCTTGAGGCTTTGTACAAGAAGGAAGTGAAGGCTAAGACAGAGGTGCAGAGGTTCTGAGAAAATGTCAGAGTGGTAAGCAGGGGGGACAAAAGCTCTCTGAGAATTGGTGGACAAACAATGAAATATAGAAATGTGAGGAAAATAAGGAGGAAAGTTGGTCCCTGGGACACAAGACAGATTTGAAATAAAGAACTGAAGTCAACAGGGAAAACAAAGAGATAAACTTCAAGGAAGAAGGAAGAGGCAGGCAGCACTTTCTCCCTGAGCTCAGACTCACAGCAATGGAGGGACAGTTGCAAACTGCAGTTGCTCAGTGATTGCTGTCTACCACAGAGGCTGGTGACCCCAAAGTCTGGTGATCCCAGAGACTCCTGTGGAGAAGAGCACCAGTGGGGTTGTGGGGTGGATAACAGCTGACAGTAGTGCTGCTATGTTGTACCCCCCATCCCACCCCCAGGGATTAACACAAGAGAAGGCAATTGGGTAGGAGCCATTTTGAAGATAGGCCAACTAAACCCAGGATCCTGAGCAACTGCTGGCTCCACCTAGTGGCTCCCAACAGATACCACAGCAGAAACAGAGACTGCTGCAACCTGAGTGGGTCTGGTTTCACCTTCCAAGCCAGAAGTCAGGCTTAATTTCAGTGAAAATAAGAGGGCAGGCTTCCTGGGATTATCTTCTACCCCTCCATGTAGCTGCTGCTGGTTTGATGGAATTGATCAACATGGATATGGATTCTGCCTATGTTGAGTACCAGTAGCGAGAGACAAAACATTAAGTGAACTTTTTTATTTTTAATTTTTTTCTTTATATTCTATAGTCTCTCTCTCTCTCTGGTTGTTTTTGCTGTTCTTCTTTCAATATGTGTGGGATTAGTTCTTCTAGTTTTGTTGCTGTTGTTATTGTTATTCTGTTTTGTTCTGTTCTGCTCTGTTCTGTTCTTGTTCTTATTCTTATTTATTCCTTCTCTCTTCCCCACTGGCCTTCTCTACCAGTTTCAAAAGTATGGGATCCCTGTCTTTGCCCTTTAGATTTGTTTCTACTCTCTTCCCATTCTTGTATTTATTTTTCCCCAACTCTTTCTAAATTTCCTCCTCTGTGGGTAAAATTGCCAGATTGGGGGCTGATTTACTACATACAATTTTGTGGGTTTTGTTATATAGCCACAAGTCTAATTCATATGGTTAAAGGTGGCAAAGTAATAGTTACCTCAGTTTGTCATTTTCTAGGTATGTTTAAGGCTATTATTTTTGCTGATTCTACCACATTAGCTAGGGCAACATAATTGTTTTAACCAGTTGTCATTCCTGGGATACCAAGAATGAGATTGCCTAATAGTCACATAAAATACTATAGGCCTGGGCCAAAAAAATCAGGGATAGGGCCAAGTAGATAGCAACTTCTTATCCCCAATAAATTACAGAGGTGTGATTTTGCAATAGAATCAAAACTCAAAAACCAGCTGTACCTGGAAGACACCTCTGAGAAAGTCACTTCCTAAAGGTTCTAAATACTAGCAATAATGCAACTCATCATAATCAATTTACAAGTATCCACCCATGAGTTAAGTTTTAAAAAATAATAAAACAAGAAGACATTAAACAAGATGCAGCCTAGACTTCCAGTTCACCAAAGGCAAACCAGGAGGCAATGAGGTGAATGACCTCAAAGCCATCCATCTGGACTTGCTGAGGTGGTAACAACAAAGGAGATGAAAGAGACTCTAGAAATAATCAAATCAGAAAGTGACTTTAATAAAAGCCATGCTTAATGACTCTAGAACAGATAGAGAATTTTTGAAATAGAGGAGTTTAGGAAAATGGTGAAAATCATGAATGCTTAACATAGGAAAGAAACATATTCAAACAGATATCCAGGAGATTAAAAATTCTATTGAACTTATATGCCACAGGATGACCCAGTGTCAGGACAGGATGTCAAATATGGAAGCCAGGATTACAGTCAGTGGTCAAGAAAAGAAAGATTTCCTAAACATAGTAAGGGAACATGAAAAATCAGTGCAGCAGATGCTAGTTGATACAAAGAAGAGTAACACAGAGTTAATAGGAGTCAATGAAAAAGCAAGAGGTAGCACAAATGAGATGAAAAGTCTGTTCATAGATGTCATGGAAGAAAATTTCCCTGGCAAGCAAAAATACTTTGATAAACAGGTAAGTGAGATATATAGAACTCCAAATAGCCATGATCAAAAAGCCAAAAAACACCCTTCTTCCACACACCCAGTGCAAGCAAAGTGAACCAGGAGATCTGCCTCTGCCTGCTGGGTGCCACTACCAGAAGGCCCTTTCTTCCATGTGCCCAGTGCATGCAGAGAAAACCAGAAGGCCAACCTTTACCTTCCATGTGCTGCCACTGGAGGGCCCTTTCCTCTGTGTGCCCAGAACAGGCCAAAAGAGACAGACAGATCCACGTCTGCCTGCTGTGCACTGCCACCAAAAGGCCACACTCTACAGGCGGCCAGTGTGGGCAGAGAGAAGCAGCAGATCCACCTTTACCTTCAGGGAGCTGCCATCAGAAGGCTTCTTCCTACAGGCAGCCAGCAAGAGCAGGGACACACAGCCAGGTAAGCCCTGTGCATCTATAGGCCACCATTTGAGGCCTTTGGTTCCCTCAAGCAGCCATCATCCACTAGCAGAATAAGACAAACACACTCCTGTGTGTCTGCCACCATCGTGGGAGTACCATTGTAGACACACAGGCTGAGAGAAGCAACCCCACTCACATGTACCCCTGATCATCAACGAAGCCCCAGTGTAGCTGCATAGCTCTGGAGAAGCCCGCTCCACACCCTGCTACCTCCCTGTAAATCTGGAATTAGAGGAATCCAGGTGCCTGTTCCATCCACTTATGCTGCCTAGGGTAGCCAATGTGGGGAGTGCCTGGGACCCCACAACCAACTTGTTGGGAAGAACCCAGGAGAATGTCAAGACAAAGGAGCAAAAGGCAAACTCAGACCTCTAGCCCACACACAATAAGTCTGGGAGATATAGTCATGGAAGAAAACAGAAGTTGTACTGAGAGGATAGCAACTGAAGTAAGGAAACAACTTCACAAATTTGTAAAAGCAGTCAAATCAGAAATAATGTCTCATGTAAAAGAAGAAATTACAAACATACAGAAAGAATTGTTCAGTAGGTCTACAGAACAATAGACAATATAGAAAATATAGATAATAAAGAGGAGCATAAGAAAATGATGGAAACCTTGAATGAATGTATAAAGGTATTACAATGCATGAAACGTTCAAAGAGAGATGCAGGAAATTAAACATTCAATCAAAATCTGGCAAAGCTGCTTGAAAGAGATTGAAGATAGACTTTGAAACCATGAAGACACAATTACAGCTAGTGATTGTGAAAGGAAAAATCTCTTATAAATAGCATAGAATCAGGAAATAACAAGTCAATGGCTGCAAGATGATTCAAAGAAGCATAATTTAACTGTGATAGGTATCAATGAAGAAGCAGGATCAACACAACTGAAATTAAAAGAATATTCACAGAAGTAATAGAAGAAAACTTCCCAAACATGGGAAAAGGATCTGGCATGCAGATAAGTGAGATATATAGAAATCCAACTAGCCATAACCAAAGTAAATATACACTCAGACATGTAATAATCAAGATCCAAGAATTCAGCACAAGAACAGAATATTAAAAGCTGTTATAGAAAAGAGACAGATCACCTATAAAGGAAAACCAATCAGAATCACAGCAGACTTGTTAACACAAACCACAAGTCAAGAAGTTTGAAGTGAAGTGTTTCAAACCCTAAAAGAATACAATTTCCAACACAGATTGATCTACCCAGCAAAACTATCTTTCAAAATTGATGGAAAATAGGATACTTCCATGATAAATAACAACTGAAGGAATTCATGACTACCAAACCAACCCTACAGAGAGTGCTAAAAAATATTCTAGAGAGAGATAAAGATGACCATGGTTCCAGGAACAGCAGCAGAGGTGGATCACCAGACAAGACAGGCAATTGAATGAAGGGGAAAAGTGGAGAGCCAGCAACAGGAGGATAGCATGGCAGAGAGAAACCAATGTATGCAGGTTGTAACCATTAATGTAGATGGCCTCAATTCAACAATAAAAAGAAACACAGGAAGAATGGCTCAAGAAACAAGATCCATCGATATACTGTATAAAAGAAACACATTTAACTGGAAAAGAAATTCATAGACTCAAAATCAAAGTAGAGAAAACAATTGTTCCATGTGACATGAGACACCCCCCCAAAAAAAGTAAGATTAACTTGCCCATAAATTGCAGAATGGATAAGAAAGATATGGTATTTTCACGCAGGGGAAAGCTACCCAGCTATAAAGTAGAATAATCTCAAGGCTCCGGTAGGTAAAAGGACTCAACTGGAGATCATGTTCATGGCCAAAACAGTTCGAACTCATACATGTGAATCCTAGCATAAGAAATAGAAGGAATTAATGAGATCTAAAAGCAAACTAGTGTACTTCCAGGTTTAGCTTAGTTGGCTAAGGCACCACTCTATAAACCTGAGGTTGTGAGTTCCATCCCAGAGGCAGAAAAAAAAAACTACAAAAGCAAACTAGTTAATGTAAGCAGGAAGGGGAGGAAATACCTGGGAGGGAAAGGTGGAAACTACTGTCAATTTCTTATTGTCTTATCTTGAACTCTTTCATTGTTTAAACAATTTTCTTAGGTTTGGCTTTGTTCTGTCTTGTTTTGTTAGATTTTATACTGTCAGATGGTAGGGGCAACTATTTTGAATATAATGGGATATTTTATAATAATCACGATTCTCTATTATATTGCTTTGAAGACTCATGGTTTCATTCATTTGTTTGATTGGTTTTATTCTGTTTTGTTTGATTTTTATTATGTGTGATGGTATGAACAGCTATTTTGGAGAAAAAAAGACATTAAGGCAGCTATTGCTGATTTATTATCACCTTGTTTTGAAGTCCTACCATGCTTTTGTTCTTCTGTTTTGGTTGGTTCTATCCTATTGTGTGTTATTTAATTTTATGATGTGTGATGAAATAAAAATTTAAGGGCAATGAGGTAATATAGTAACCATTGTTCATTTCCTGTTATTTGGTTTTGAAGTTCTGTAATGCTTTCATTCTCTTGAATGGTTTTATACTAATTTTATTATGTTTGATATTATTGTGTGTGAAGGTATGCTCAACTATTTCAAAGGAAAGAGACATTATGGTAGCTACAGTTGGTATCCAGTTGTCTTGTTGTGAAGTGCTGTGTTGCCTGCATCGGTCTGTTCTGATTTGCTTTGTTCTATTCTCTTTTTTTTTATTCTCTTTAAAATAAGAAAAAACTAAAAAAAACCTACAAGGCATATGATATCCAAGATTCCAGAAATTCAACGTAAAAATAGAATACTAATATTAGAGGAAAGAAACTGTCTATAATAGAAAACCCATCAGAATCACAGCAGAATTTTCAACACAAACCCTTAGGTCAACATCTTGGAGTGAAGTATTTCAAGCCCTAGTTAGAAAGCAAACTCTAACCCAGATTAATCTGCCCAGCAAAATTATCTTTCAGATCTGATAGAGAAATAAGATACTTCCATGACAAAGAATACCTGAGGAAATTCATGACAAACAACCCAGCACTCCAAAATATTCTGAAGGACATTCTAGAAAGGAGTACAACTCCATGAACCCCAACAGAACCAACTCACCAGGCAAGGTAAACAATTACACAGAGGATTTTAAAAAAGAAAGCAAACAACAGGAAAATAACATTAAAGAAGAAATTAGACAATACCTACAATAATGCCAATACAACATACCGGAATGTAAAGGACAAAATGAAAACAGTCCTATGAGGGAAATTCATAGCAGTGAATAACCATGTCAGGAACCCAGAGCAAGTTCAAATAAACCACTTAATATTGAACCTCAGCATTCTAGAAAGTACAATATGAAAATAAAAAGACAATCCAATTAAAAATTAGGAAATGGTTTGATTACAGAAGATATGTGTGCACATGGCCAGTTAACACATGCTAGTCAGAGAAATAAAAATCAAAATTATGATGAGAAACCACTTTTCAAGTGGCTATAAAAAAATTGAGACCAGCTGTGGTGACACATGCCTGTAATTCCAGCTACTTAGGAGGCTGAGGAAGGAGAATCAATTTCAAGGCCAGCACCGGCAACTTAGTGAAAGCCTGTCTCAAAATACAATTAAAAAGGTCTGGGGATTTCTCTCAGTGTTATAGGACTTACTTAACATATCTGAAGCCCTGGAGTCTATCCTCAGTACCAAAAAGGAAAACAAAAAGGCTATAAGTGTTGGCAAAGATGGGACAAATGTGGAAACAGATTTTGCTACTAGAAATGAAAAATAGTGCAGCCGCAATGAAAAACTCTCTGGAAATTTTTTAGAAAGTTAATTGTAGAGGCATCTTATGTCCCAGGAATTCCACTCCTAGTTGTATAGCTATTAGAATGGAAAACATCATGTTTACACAAAACGTTATACATAAATGTTTACTATAGCATTTTTCATCGTGGCCAAAAAAGTTGAAATAACCCATATGATTTCTGAATAAGCAAAATGAGGTCTATCTGTATAATGAAATATTATACAATCATTAAAAAATAAAATTCTAATATACACTATAATATGAATGAACCTTGAAGATGATTATGCTAAACAAGTTAAGTATAAAATTATATGTATCATATTGTACAATTCCATTTGTATTAAATTCAAGAGTAGGCAAATCCATGGACTCAGTAAATTAGTGGTTGCTAGAGGCTTGAGGAGGAATAGGGAATGGCTCATAATGGGTGTAAGGTTTCCTTTTAGATGATGAAGGGAGGGTTCTGGATAGTGGTAGTTGTACAACTTTATGAATGTACTGAAAACTATTGAACTGTATGTTTGAAAGGATAGATTTTAGTATATGTGAATCACATTGAAATAAAGGTATTATTTAAAATATAACAAAAGCTGTGCACAATGGTGCATGCCTGTGATTCCAGCATTCAGGAGGCTGAGGCAGGAGGATCACTGCAATTTTGAGGCCAGCCTAGGCTACCTAGTGAGTTCAAGTCCAGCCAGAACTACACAGATACATACTGCCTCAAAAATCAAAAAAACAATAGTAATGATAATAATAACATAAATAGGAGAGAGGGAGAAAACACAAGGTGAAGGAAAGGTAAAAAGAATTAAGTTGTGTTACATACATGTTGCAGCTCTTCACAATGAACATAATCATTATATACTGCAAATATGTACTAGTAAAAATTTTAAAAGAATGGGAATGTAGCTCAGTGTGAGATATTTGAGTTCAATCTTCAGTACAGCAAACAAGAAAAATAAAATTAATTTTATATAACTGAAACAAAAAACAATAATACAATGCAAGAATGATAAATAGGAATGCTTGCCAGCAACAACCTGTTACAGGAATGACCTATGACCTTTTGGGTGATAAAAGGCAAAACTCTCACACTACATTCAATATCCTTTGAATGGACAATCCAAATGCTTACTATAGTAGGGGGCTGTGAAAGGCTGGGATATTCTTTCCAGAAAGCTTTCCAAAATATCTATTTAGGGTGTAGTTTGGTGGGAGCAGTGCAAATAAAGACAATTAGCAATCCTTTTTGAGCATATGTTCTTTGGCATACTGACCTATAGTGATGGATATGCTTCATGTTGCATGCTTCATGTTGCATAAATAGAGGTGTGAGGCAACACCCAGAGACCAAGGCTGTGGGAAAGAATCAGATTTTATTTACCTACATGCAGGTAGGCTGACATCGGAGTGATAGCAGCAGCTATCTGGAGGGGAACCTGAGTATATATAGGATTTTTGGATTGGGGTAAGAATTTCAAAGAGTCCAGATGAAGTGTTTGAAGTCAAAGGCAATCAGTACAGGTGTGTAGATAGAACTGGCGCCAGGTGGGTCCTAAATGTCTTTATTGCCCTTCCTCATTGTTTACCAGGGACAATCTATTGTTTCCCATTGTTTACAAGGGGAGATACAGGGCATCTCAGGTCTCTCTCAGGTCAGGCCTGATACTTCAACCTGATTTTGAGAGGAAATAAGCAAGTAGCAATGCTGACATGCCTGCCAAAGAGGAGAAAATTGAAGATTGCCTCAGGGTCCTATACTTGGTTTAGTGCCTTGCCATTGCTATCTCAAAATTCTTTTTTTTCTTCCACCTAGAATCAAACTCACAGCCTCATGCTTGCCAAGCATGTGCTTAATGCCACTGATCTATTTCTTCTGCTGTCTTAAAATTCTTAATAATTTTATTTTTGAGCTTGTGCTTTGTAATTGAAATATGATGGAACCATAGAGAGGGAGCATAAGCAGACAGTGGGGGTATCGTATGTGTCTGCTTGTACTTGTTGTCCCTTTCATATACAATGTCCATGATATCCCATGAGCACAAAATTCCAGTGGATCCATGATGCATTAAGAATTCAGTGACATAAAAACATTAGTCAAAGTAAGGGTGTTGCATCTATGACTGAGTGAATTAGAGGACTGACAGCTCCAAGAAGCCACATTTACTCTTTGAACTAGAGTTTGCTAAGGCAGCAGTTGTGTTCTAAGAAACAAACAACAACCAAAGTGTTACCAACCACTTAGGTTCACATGCTCAGGTTCATCTGTTTGCCACTGAACAAATTAAAGGAGGCCATGTATTTGGGCAAAAAGGAAAAAGGATTTATGCAAAGCTAACTCTGAGGAGATGTAGGGATATATTTGCCTCAAATCACCATCTCACCTTTACAGGTGAGCAAAGGACTGTTATACTAAGGAATAAAGGGAGGGGAAGCACCAAAGTAACACAAATCTCCACATTTATTTATCACTTTTAGCCATCTTTGCCTCATTATCCACTTTCTTATACAAAGGAAGTGGGTTCCAGGATTCCTGATGTCAGCACACATTCTGCTCATTCATCTGAGTTGAGCAGAGGTGGAGAAAGTTGTTTATTTTCTAGACCTCCAGAAACCACTGGTCTCTAATGGAAAAGAAACCTAATTGTTGCAGTTCCACTTAGCAGTACCAGTTACAAAAGGACCCTAGTTAGAAACAATGGAGCTGAGGGAGTTGCTTCCTTTCCTCTGTTTAATTTTAAACAGCACCCTACAGTCTTTCCTGCTTCCATTGTTTTAAGAGAGGTAGAAAATAAAATAACACAATTCCAAAAGATCTCTGATCTTTAGGCAAGAGAACATGTGTGTTGAATCTCCTAGCCTGACCTTCAGTCATCTTCACCCTATCCTTACTTCATTACAGGATCATAAATATGTACTATATGCCATAAATATAACAAGGATCAGAGTGAATTCTGGGACAAGCATGCATGTTGGGAGCCTCTAAGATGATGCACCACCCTGTCAATCATTCCTGTCAATCATACCTAGAGATTCAGTGGAAGGCACCTAAGCAGAGAGGCCCGGACTTTAAATTCCAAAAGCCTCATTTATCCATACTTTGTTGCTGTTGCTACTTCTGTGTGCTGTGACCTGTGTGCAGTGCTTTACTGTCACTCTGCAACCAGTTTTTGGCTGTGCCTTATCTTTTGTTTGCACAGACTTGCCCTGAGCACAACTTACCATGATCTTTAATAAATGTAGGTGCTTGCCACTTGCCACTGGGTGTACAATTTGCAATTCATTTTTTGTCATACACAGAACCATGGATTACATTGCTCCATTTCACAGTTACACTATTATGTCTTTTCATACTTTTTCTTTTCATCTATTAGCCCATCACTTACCTTGAAAATGATGACATAATAGGAAAGGAAAAGAAAGCAATGCATAGTTTCTTTTCCTTCCAACTTTTCCTTCAGTATCAGTATGTTAGAGGTAGAGTGTTGATAGTGTGTACATATCAAGAAGTGAAAGAAAAATATTTAGCTTTGTTTTATGTAGTATTTCCTCTGTTCTGATAAGAATGAAATACATACGCAGGTGTGGGTTGCAGAATAGTCATTGCATAATTTTGTTGATTCTACATCCAAGTTAAATGCTCTTATGCTTTATTTTAAAAGTAGAGTAGAGTATTATAACGATGAATGACCAAATTCATGCTAGCAATTCAACTTTTAATTTTTCTTTAATTAGAACTACCTTAGATAGCAACATTTTTAAATCATAACAAATTCAGATAGATGAAAGCCTTTTGATGTTACTTTGTTCCTACTTTTTAAACAAGGGACCTGTATTTTTATTTTACACTGTGTCCTGTAATTTACATAATTGGAATTTGTCTTGATATCTGTATTTGTGGATTCTCAAAGTCTGCAGCTTCACAAGCCCACATTTTATGCTGGAGTCATTGTGTTGGTGTACACTGTGTGCATAGGTATGTTTAACTGTCATGGAAGGAGGACAGGAAGACGCTTAATAGCAGGCCACAGTGGCAAGTCCAAATGGAGAACATGTGAGGGGTTTCAGAAAAGGAAATAATTGCCAGATTCTCTGAAAGACTCACTCTCAGAATTCAAATCACAGAACCAATGCTATGATATTGTCATATTAACTTTTCAAAATCAAATGATGAAGAGAAGGGGAAGAGAAGGAGTTCCTGCTTCACCATGTCACCAAAAGGTTTTACAGGAGCCTGAGTGAGGCAGTTCTTCATCAAAGCAGAATATGAAGACAACCAGAAGTGGCTGCAAATTCATTTGTTGTGAAACATAGAGCAATATCAAGGTTTTCCCCCATGTTTAACCCTTGACATTTTTGTGAAAAAGAATTTTTGCATCTTGAGGAACTCAAATATGGATATATATTTTCCTGAAATAAGTATAAAATATTTTTAAAACACAGAATTTGTTGTGGTGGCACATGCTGGTTATTCCAGTACTCAGGAGGCTAAGGCAGGAAGATTGCTGCAAGTTTAAGGCTAGCCTGGACTACATAATGAGACCCTGTCTCAAAACAAAGCAAAACAAAACAAAATAAAATATTTTAAAATGCAAAAATTGAGGCTTGGTGAAATTGAGTAATTTGCTCAATGTCACACAAAGAGCTGAACGTCTTTTGTATCTTGACATAAGGCATGAAAAATTTGATCCTGTTCTTTTATTTTATGAGACAGCACCCAATGTTCTAATTCAGGGTTGGTTCCATAGTTTCATGGGCAAGAAAGGATGATGATTAATTTTAGACAAGAGCTACTTTAAATATTGTTATGGTCAGCTGATTAGTCATCTGTGACCTTAATTTTCTTTTGACATTTAACACAACAGATTCATCCTTCCAAGTCAAGGATTATGACTTGGAAATCATCAAGAAGCCATGTCTAAAATATACATGAAACAAACAAATATATATATATATATATATATATATATATATATATATATATATATTTCAGTATTAAATTTGGAGATTTTAACATTTTCCTTTCAATAATTTACAGAATGACAAAAAATCAGCAGGGGTATGTAAAATTTGCTGAGATTGTATATGTGTTTATAATCAACTTGGCCTAACTGATATTTCTAGAACATTTCAACAAACAAATACACATTCTTTTCTAATACCCATGAAACTATTTGTGTAAAGCCTATGTATAACCTTCTGTATAGTTTAAATTATCTCTAGATTACTTATAGGGCTAAATTGTATAAAGGACTGAAATTGTATATATTCACTGAATCACAATGGAATCCAAACTTAAAAATCCAAAAATTAAATTAAAAAATAAAAAACAGAAAGTATGTCAGTACATAAATATTTGATAATAAAATATGGCTTTTCTAAATTACTAAGGGGTCAAAGAAATTAAAAAGTATTATTGAGCTGAATGCAAATGAAATCATAATATATCGAAATGTATAGGATGTAACTAAAGTGCTAAGAAGAAATTTATGTCTATAAGCTGATATATTAAGAAAGAAATAATATAAGCTTTCACCTTATGAATCCCCCCAAAACAAGAGCAAATTATGCACAAAGTCAAAGAGAAGGAATAAAATAGCAAAGAAAGAGAAAACACCAATTAAATATAAAATAAAAATCACCAAGGAAAATCAATCAACCAAAAGATAATCTTTCAAAAATATTTACAAGGTCAAAAGGGCATATACTGAAGAGGCAAAGCATGAGGAGCAGCCTAACTTTGTAATTACTCAGTCCTGTGAGAATGCACTCACTGCTGGGAAAATTAACCCATTCCTGTCACTCTTAATGATATAACCACCTCTTAAAGTTCCCATCACTTCTCAACACTGTTACATTGGGAGTCAATTTCAACATGTCTTTGTGTGGATAAATCATATTCAAACCATTATGGCATATACGATCACAAACTTTAAGACTAGAAAAATCTCATAGTCTAATGTTGTATAAAAAAATCACTACATATTTAGTGGTTCAAAACTACTATGAAACACTTAATATCTTCCACAGTTTCTTGGAGTCAAGAATATGAGGGCAGGTTGCCTGGATTGTTCTATCTCAGGGTATCTTTTGAGGTTCTGCTCAAGATGTCAGCCAGTGCTACAGTGAAATAAAGGCCTGCATCCACTTCTTCTTCAGGCATATTCATTCACATGCCTGGTAAGTTGGTGCTGCTGTTGGTGAGAGGCCTGAGGTTTACTCCATATGGTCATCTCTTAAGGGTTTCATGTGTATCTGCATGACTTCATTCCTCATTTCCTCCAGAACAAGTTATCCAAGATAACAACACTGTAGCTGGGTTGTATTTTGTGATTTAATCTCAGAGATGGAGGTGGGGAAGAGATCAGGGAAAGGAGAAGAAAAAGAATTAAGGTATGTCATACACATGTATATTCCTCCCAAAATTAATGTTATCATTATATTCTGCAAACAAGTACTAATGAAACTTTAAGAAGAACTAATTTAGTGTATTGTCATCCTCTGTATCCATGGGATGCAACTAAAGTGGTGCTAAGAAGAAATTTATGTCTAAAAACTGCCATATTAGAATTTTTATTATACCGATTAAAAATTTGTGAAAAATCCCACCTGTACTGCACATATAAAGACTTTTTCTTATCATTATTCCCTAAACAATACAGCATAACAATTACTTACTTTGTGTTGGGTATTATAAGTAATCTAGAGATAATTTAAACTATACAGGAGGTTATACACAGGCTTTACACAAATATTATGCCACTTTTTGTAAGGCCCTTAAGTACTTGCGGATTTAGGTACCAATGAGGGTCCTGGAATCAGTCTCTCATGGATACTAAAGGACAATTCTATTTGCATTCTAACTGCCTTCCAAAGCTTTAGCCCAAAAATTGATGCATGTGGGAGTTTTTGCCACTTGCAAGCAGACAGGGAATATTTCTATCTCTTCAAATCATACCTAGTGGATTTAAACCATACCTTTAAGGCAGGCATGGTGACACACATCTCTAACCACAGTGCTCTGTGAAACTGAGGCAGGAGGATTGCAAGTCAAGTCCAACCTGGGCAACTTAGCAACTTAGTGAGACCCTGTCTCTACACAAAAATAAAAATAAAGACCCCATTTTCAATATCTGTTTTTTTAAAAAAAGAAAAGAAAAATGAACTGCATGTATGTTTTCATTCAGTTGATCAGCCAATCAGCATTCATTGAGTTACATCTATACATCAGGCACTTTTCTAGGCAATATATAAAACTCATCTTGAATACTATGAAAGAATATCAGTAAAACATTTTATAGGTACCACCACAGCAGAGTGTGGCTATATTGAACAGAGGCCTCCTTTTCTAGGGTTTTAAAGGGGAGGGGAAAAAAGGCATACAGAGACATTTCCAAGTACAGCATTTATGCTATGCATGTATTACTACTGGAAGGGTAGGTTTGTTGAAGTTTTAGCTACACCTCAACCAAAAGAAAAATCCAAAATAGGCCCTTTAAGCTCAGTATTTTTAAAGTATGTGTAAAATACCACCCCCATGAACACTTCAAAAGGTACATTTCTGAATCTTATGAATATGAAAGCATAATCCATATATAAAAGTTGATATTCTGCCTAAAATATAGCAGCTAACAAATGTTGTCTCCTGAATAATTAGGTATTACAAGTGCCAAGAGCTATCAGGGCAGGGCATCATGGTTTTAGAAACCAGATGATTAAAAATGTATTACATTACTCAACAACTTGATTGTTTCCCAATTAACAAAGGAAAAAAGAGGGATGGATTTTTTATTCAATCAACCAAGATTCCAAGGGACTAGAGATATAAGCACTTTCCTAGCATGCTCAAAGCCTTGGGTTCCATCCATTGCACTGTGAGAGAAGCAAAATGAGAGACAGACAGACAGACAGACAGACACAGAGAGAGAGATCTTCAATATCCATTTTGCTTAATTATGGTTTATATCTAGATGTGCCCTAAAGTCTCATGTGGTCATAGGTGGGGCTTTTCACAGGTGGCTAGATCTAGGGTAAGTGATGCTAGGATTAAGGGTTTGTGATCATTAAATTAGTCCACTAATTGTTTTTATAGTTACGTGTGTGGATAATGGGAAGGCGCACCTTGGGTGTACGGTGCCACTACTCAAATGATGGGTAGCCTAAAAGGAATAAAACAGATAGGCAAGTAGCTGCTGCTGCTCTTGCTACTTGCTTCTTGGATGCCATGCCATGGAGAATTTCTCCTTACTGATGCCCCTTTCCCTTGCCACCCTACCTTGGAGTCAGCCAACTATGCACTGAAATCTCTACACACTCTGAGCTAAAGTAAACCTTTTCTCCTTTAACTGTGGGTGTTGGGTATTACTTTTGATAAAAAGTAACTAAGATCCCCTTTGTGTTGGTATAGTGGGACTACAGAAATGGACAAAACAGAGTCCAATATCACTGAACTTAAAACCTTACAGAAAGGCGTTAACCAAATAAATATTTCAAAAATTGATTCATAAGGGGATGAGTTCTAAGAAGCAATGGAGTCCAAAGACAGTTTATGTCACCCTATGTTTCAGAAGAAAACATTTTATGATCAAGAGAACACCTATTTTTAGCATAGAAGAAAATAATACAATATAGTTATCTTAGCAAATTCTAAACTGCAACTAGTTGAGTTCAAACTCCAGCATTTAGATCCTGCAAGACTCTAAATTCTCTCTAACCTCCATTTTCTTCATCTGATAATAAAGTTTACATTGTGGTGCCATTGCGCTAATTAAGTGAGATGATACCTGACAGAGCATACTGCCCAATGTAGAAGAAGTATCTATAATTTCATTAACTAGGGCTCGTTTGGTGTTATATTAAAATTAGTTTACATTCTCTGAAGACATTTGGGTTTATATTTTCTCCATGTATTTATTTAGTCATTTATTTACATTTTTGATACCTATCTTAACAAAATTAAGAGGAAATTCAAACTTTTCTTTCATAGTCTTACCTAGCTATTCTTAGATTTTGCTCATGCCACATATTTGGGAAAATGCATATCATTCCAACCCCCAACCTCCATTTCTTTCTTTTCCTTCCTCCTTCTGAAAGGCACAATGGACTAACATTTAGGCTTAACTCCAAAAATGAAGCCAAATTTATCATTGCTGTTGTGAGAGCCAGAGACACTGCTAGAACTTTTAGCACAATCATTAAGCCCACTAAAAGCACCTGGTCTCTGTTAGGTTTCTGAAAGCTTTGGGTGTCTATTTTAGAATAAAAAATTTTGACTCTGAAAAAATTTAGGCAGAAAGTTGACTCTTCCTTTGATTTATAGAGTCATATTTCATCTGCCACACTGTAAAAAAATGTCAGTATAAAGCAAATAGCTATTATTCACCTCAGGAGAAGAGGCAAAGGTGTGTGATTCTTTTATTTATTAAATTTTTCATGCCCATGAATAATAAAGACATTTGCTACCTACATATTTAGTTCTTTACCTTTCTATTTTAAATTCTGCTGGGGTTGTTCCTTTAAAAAATCTCTTGCATAACTTAAGCATCTCATATAACTCTTAATAAATGGCTATGGTTTCAGTTTCTTGAGATTATTATTAACCTGAAAACTTTTTCCATTTTTTTCTGTTTCTGTATGTGGACACCACCATGCTCATCTGTTTTTTCTGTCACCTGCTAACATAAGGCAATAGCATGAAAAAACATAGATTCCCAAGTCAAACCAGTTAAAATGGGTACCAGTTACTAGCTGTGTTCAATGGATAAACCATTTCCTTTTCTTAAACTTCAGTTTCTTCACCAATACATTAGATGTCTTACAATGAATACATGAGATAACATATAAAATGTTTGGCGCAAGAACAGGGGGTCCAACTGAGTGTGTTAGCACATGCCTACACTCAGAATATGGAGGGAGGAGGAGCGCTGTAACTTTGAGGCCAACATGGACTACAAAGTGAGTTCAAGACCAGTCTGAACTCCATAGCAAAATCCTGTCTTGTTTATTCTACTTTGTTGTGTTTGACATTATTGTGTGTAAAGCTAAGCTCAACTATTTCAAAGAAAGAGACATTATGATAGCTACTGTTAATATCGAATTGTCTTGTTGTGAAATGCTGTGTTGCTTACATTGTTCTGTTCTGATCTGCTTAGATCTGTCCTCTTTTGTTTTATTCTCTTTAAAATAAAAAATATATTTAAAAAGACAAAACAAAACATTTTTTAAAAAGTCAGTGCCATTGGCAGACTGCAGAGGGAGAGAATCAGGCCTCACCAGGAGGTGATCCCCGCCTGGAAAACAGCACCATGCATGGGCAGCTACCAGAGAGGGGACAACCACACCCAAGCCTCTCTCCATGAGTCAGCACCTTTTGCAGGTTGTGTAGGGAGAGAACCAGGCCTCAAAAGGAGGTGATCCCCCCTGGAAGCCATATCATTTTCATTGTTTTCTTGGGTTGGGTTTTATTCTGCTTTGTTTTGTTTCATCATGTTAAATCTGATGGCATGAGCAGCTATTTGAAAGGTAGCAAGACATATTATGGTAGCCATTTTGGATTTACTATTAGCTTCTTTTGAAGTCCTTTATTGAATTCATTGTTTTGTTTCTATTGTTCCTATTCTATTCTGTTCTGTTCAATTTTTACTGTGTCTTAATGTATCTGCAGCTATTTGGAAGACAACAAAAGACATTATAGTAACTATTGCTGACTTTGTAAGATTTTGAAGTCCTGTATCACTTATACTAGTTTATTTTAATTGGTTCTATTCTGTTTTATTTTCATAGGTTTTATCCTCTTTAAAATTAAAAAAAAACAAACAGGTGATCCATAAACACCATGAGCCAATGCTATGACAAAGAGGAATTGTGTGTAATCTAAATTTCATAGTCTGCACAATTCTTTATACATAAACAGTAGAAACTCAAATCCCAAGTTTTTTCCCCTTTTCTGCACCAGGATATTTTTCTCACCAAAGTTTTTCCAATTATTTCTGACAATTCCCCCAGAGGATTTTGGGTGTGTGCACAAAATCTCCTTACATTACAGTCCAGACACACAAAGCCACAAACAGATCTCCCCTCACTACCATCATCTTCAGTGCCTGCTGGAAGGGCATAAGTTTCCAGACCAGGAGACCATCTTTTGTTTCATCTCAAGGATATGAACCATGAGATGTTTGAATAGAACTGGTTAAAGAGTTTATTGTGATATGCTACAATGTGGTCAAGATATTAATGCAGAGAAAGTCCCTCTTTCCAATTCTGTGTTTTATTTTGTCACTTGATCCCTAAGAAGCACTCTTTGTCCCTCGAAGTGCTGGCTTGGATTTTGAGTATCCTGCAAGGCCCATGTGTTAAAGACTTGGTCCCCAGATTTGTGCTATTGAGAGGCAGCATACACTTTAAGAGTTGGAGCCTATTGGGAGGACCTCAGGTCATTGGAGATGTGTCCCTGAAGGAGGACACATCTCTTTTTTTGGCCATAAGGAAATTTTGCTCCACCACAAACCAAAGCAATACATCTATTAACCATGAACTATAACCTCAAAAACTGTGAGCCAAAATAAATCTTTTCTGTTTATAAGTTGATTGCTCAGGTACGTGTCACAATAACAAAAGCTGAACATACCAAGTATTACATGAACCTTCATGGTAAAACCTCCTTTAGTTTCTGCTACAACCCCTCTCTGCCCATAGGCTTCAGACTTTGTCCATAGCAAAAAACTTAACAGCATACCATACATTTTCCTCCTGAATCACATGCCTGTAGCCTGCTTGCATCTCCTTGACCCTTTCCAAATACCAACATTGGCATCTTTTGCATGTGACTTCCTCAGTAGGCTTCCCACCCTACAACTGAATAAGTGTTTGAACACAGTCTTCAACTAATGACCCAAAGGAGTATGTGTAGTTAACGTCACTGCTTTTGTTCTACATTCACTTCTAGAATTCCCCGATATTGTAAAGCTCATTAATCATGTGGCATCTTGCTTGATAAAGAGATCTTTATTTAACACTGAATTTTATTTGTGAAATTTAGGTATGCATAGTGATCACATTCATCATAGGGAATTGGTATCTGTACATGATATATCTTACTTTCTCTTTTTTCCCATTCCACTCTTGTCTCTTCAACCTCACTTCCCCTCCTTATTCACAAAAGTTTGTTTCCATTTTGTCCTTTTTTTCTCTTCCCTTCCAACCCTCCCTAATTTCCCTTTCCCTTTGAACAATCATTCCTACTTCACAATATCTATTGTATCTATTATACAGTTTGGTTCTTATTTACACTTTTAGTTTCTCACACACATGTGTCCAATTTTTTTCACTTAAGAGTATGGCCTCAAGGTCCAACCATTTATCTCTCTCTCAAATTTATCATTTTTCATAACTGAGTAGTACTCCATTGTATAAAAAACCCCACATCTTTTCATCCATTCATTGGTTCATGGGCATCTGTGGTACACACCTGTAATCCCAGCACTCTGAAGGTAGAAGCAGGAGGCTATGTAACTATGAGTTAGAGGATAACTTGTATTACATAGTGAGATCCTGTCTCAAAAAAAAAGAAAAAAAAAACAGATGTTTCAGGTCAGAAGTTCCAAATTCTTATTTTGTACTTTTTTCAGATTTTAGAATATTTACGTATACTTAGTGTGATATCTTGAGTAAGGGACTCATGTCCAAATAAAAAAGTTCATTCATTGTTTTAATGATTGACTGAATACGTCAACTTGAAAAGTTTAGAAGCTTAATTAACCTCATAATTCTACACCCTAGGGTGTAGAGGACCCATTCTGGGGCAGCTGGTTGTATGAATGGTATGAAGGGGAAATGAGGAAGGAATGACTGACTTTTTTCTGTGGAAAATCTCCTGTTCTCAACTTCAGCTTGGATGTCTCCTGGCTTCCAGCACAGGGACCTCAGCTTCTAATGTGGGTCCTTCAGCCTTTCACTGGAAACTGTTTACCTTTCCAGTGTAGACCCTTCAGTCTTCCAATGTAGACCCATCGGCCTCCTAATTCAGACTTCCACAGACACTGCAGTGAACTCCAGACCTTGGACTGAAACTTTCAGTCTCCAGTGTAAAGACACCATCTGCACTGTTCCTCACCCAATTCTAGATGACCATTGTAAACCAATCTTGTAATTTCTTACATTATACACTTGTGCATCTTGTTTTATATCTGTTCTCTCTCGTAAAACAGTGACTAATAGAATGTTATACATTTTTATATATACAGTCTACATATAGACTGAAGGTAACTTTGTACATTGGTTTTAGTGCATCTGCAGTTTTACTATGAGCCATCACTTAAGTCAAATGTGGAATTTCCACTCATAGTATCAAAGTGGCACTTAAGTTTCAGATTTTGAAACACTTCATATTAAGAATGCTAAACCTGAACTAGTCCACCAGTTTCTCAGACATACCCAGCCTCTGAGGCTAACCAGCCCCAACTGACTCCTCAAGTACTATTGTAAGTATCCTCCCATATACAGAAGGCTCCTTCTCTCTTTAGAATTTTGCCTTGCTTGTGTGCCTTTTCTGTATAGATTTTTGATTCCCACAATTCTCGAATTATCATAATGGAAAATCACATTATAATTCTATATCTTATTAATCATTGATGCTATCACACTGTAAGGTTTATGAAGGCAGAGAATACGTCTTGTTTATCTTTATAACTATTATATATGCTAGAATATGGGCAAGATTAAATTCTCAATAAACACATGTTGATTTCAACTAAATTTTTAGAGAAGGATAAAAGCCTGATACTCCAAGCAGCCTGAAAATAGAGCAAAAGAATAAGCTCATAATAATTAATAATACCATTTGTAGTATGTCAGCAATATTCTTGGCCCTATGTTAATTTTCAAGGATAATCCATTCGGCATTCAAAATAATCTGATAAGATAGGTACTACTATTCTCATTTTAAAGATTAAGAACCTGAAATATAGAAAATTTCACCTTTGCCAAAATATACTTCTGCTAAGTAATAAAATTGAAATCAAAACTCAGATTTGTCTCCCAAGAGTTATCTTGCAAAGAACTGTCTACTGTCTCTGTTGACAGTTGCTCAACATTGCTCTGCTTCATATGGAGAAAGCATCATCACAGAAGAAACACCATTAGTTGGATGGATGATGGAGATAATAATGATAGTGTAATGACCATTCAAATAATTGTAATGGTTCCCCTAAATAATAAGCCCATGTCATAATTCCCAGAATCTATGAATGTTACCTTATTTGGGAAAAGGAGTTTTTCAGGTATAACTAAATGAAGGATCTTGAAATTTGGAGATCATCCTGGATCATCCACATAGGCTCTAAATCCAATGTCAAACTGTTTTCTAAGAGACACAGAGACTGGAAACTGTGATGTGTAGAAGATCATTTGGATGGCTCTCCTTGAATGCAGAACAATTATCTCTGTATTAGTTAAAATGAACCATATCTCAATGTACTGATGTGTACAGAGGCTAGGCTATTTACTTCTCCCTTCAATTAACTCTAAGCAAAGTATATATGGCTAGCTGAGGTACTGATGTGTAATCTTTAAGGTCAGCTGACAGTTTCCTGTTTCCTTACCTTGTGTCTCCCTATAAAAGGTTGAATCAAGCAGGATGGCAGAGCCACATAGCTCCAGGAATGTCAACTGAGGTCAAGCCTCAAAATGAAAGGCTATGACTTCCTAGAGCACAAAAGTTTACATATCAGAAACTGAAGCACCAGCTTCCTAAACATTTAAATGCTACTCCAGTTGAGTTAGGCAAATTGGTCTTTCTTCATACCCTTCTTTCTCTATATTGTAGAAGTGCTTCTTGGCCTCCTAGCTAAGTAAGCCTAGCTCACAGATTCATGTAATTCCCTCCATTCTCACCATCACTCATCCTTGAACCTTTCTCTTCATCATGAGTTAATAAATTCTACATGAGGCCCTGGATCAAAGCCTTTGTCCTATGAATTCTCACCTCGATCAGGCTCAGGATCCCTTGGCTGCCCATAGCTATGAATATGTCTTAGTGTCTTTATTCTCACTGTGAGCTTCACAGGAGGTGGTAGACTGGAATTAATTCACTGGAATTCCAATAATATTTCAATGGGATTACAAATATAAACTTTCCAGACTGTGAGAACAGGAAAAGGGATGACAATATTTGGGTTACAATAGCAATGCATGCCTGTAATCCCAGCAATTAGAAAGCTGAGAGAAGAGGATCAAATGTTTAAATCCTGCCTGTGCAATTTAGTAAGACTATTTCAAAATAAAAAGTAAAAATTGCTGAGACATAGTTCAAGGTGTAGGCCATAGCTTCAATTCTCAAATCCCCAGTATTGCAAAACCTCCTTTTTGAGAAGAGGATAAGGAAGAGGAAGAGGAAGGGGAAGGGGAAGGAGGAGGAGGAGGAGGAGGAGGAGGAGGAGGAGAAGAAGAAGAAGAAGAAGAAGAAGAAGAAGAAGAAGAAGAAGAAGAAGAAGAAGAAAGAGGAGGAGGAGAAGGAGAGGAAAGGCAAGGAAAAGGAGGAGGAGATGAGAGCAAGAAGTAGAAGGAGAAAGAAGAGGAGGGGAATAAAAGGACAATACCAAGAATAAGAACAACAAATACAAGAACAAGACGACATGAGAGAAGGCAATGTGTCTGTCCATGGAGGCAGAAATTGAAGTGATGCAGTTACATAGTAAGAAATGGGTACAGTCATAAGAAGCCTGAAAAAGCAAGGAAGAGCTTCTCTCCTAGAGGCTTCTGAATGTGTCCCTGCCAATAAATTCAGACTTCTGGCCTCTAGAACTATGAGAAAGTAAATATCTATTGTTTACTAGTGAAAAATTTGGAATGTCTACAACATACCTCTAGTACAGGGAATCATAGAATATATTAGCCAGCTTTCCAGTTGCTGGAACACAATACCCAACACACACAATTTAAGGAATGAAGGATTTATTTTCATGCATGGTTTCAGAGGATTCAGTCCATCATCTGCTGGCTTCAGGTATATTATGATGGAAAGACGTGGTGGATCACAACTGCTTCATTCATGGTGACTGGGAAGCAAAGCAAGGAAAAAACACCAGAGAGGAAGGGACAGGGGACCAGATATAGTACAAAGGTAATGCTTCCATAACTCACACAGACTTATCCAGAAGTGTGCTTCACTAATCCCCTGGGCAGCTAACAAGCCAATTAGGTTGATGCATTTAAGTTCAGTCATCAAATAAGGCCATGAAATTAAAGAAATTATAGATTCTTGAAGATAATGTGGCTTAAAGTAGAAGGGAGATTATTATTAGACAAGAGAAAGTAGATGGGGGAGGTGTAAGAATGTGTAATAGAGGCCATGAATATGATCAAAATATGTTATATTCATGTATAAAATAACACATTTAAACACATTATTTTTTAAAATTAATATCTACTAATAAAATATATATTTAAACAAAAGATTATGCGGTTTGACCTTTTCCCATTGCAGCAATACAATTGCAGAGTTCCTGGTGAGAGGCCTTTCAGGATTTTTTGGTAGTACTGTGGATTAAATCCATAGAGCACTGAACTACACTCTCAGCACTTGTTTTTGAATTTTATTTTGAGATAGGGTGTTACTAAGTTGCCAAGGCTGGCTTCCAACTTCTGGTCCTCATGCCTGATCTCCCAAATTGCTGGAATGGCAAGCATGCATCACCATCCTAGCACCATTCAACCCCTTTTTGAGCATTTCCCTGATGAGTGATAAGTTCCTTCCTATCTGTCTTAGTTACTTTTTACTCATTGTTGAGACAAAATACCTGACATCTGAAGTTAAGGAAGGAAAGATTTATTTCTTACAGTTCTTGGAGGTTTCAGTCCATACTAAGTTGGCTCCAAAGAAGCATGGTGTGGTAGGGCAGCCCTTCATGGCTGCTGTAAACAACAAAAGTGAAAGCAAAAGCAAAAGAGAAAGACCCGCCTTATCCCCCACACACACACATTGGCTCCACCCCTGGGCAGGTGAAACACTCACACTAGCAATCCTGGCACTAGACAATGAATCAATCATAAATGCTAGATTCAGTCACCTCCATAGTTACATAAGGCCTGGGGGAGGACCAAAGAAATATATAATCTATAACACTACCATAACCCCTTTTTATTTATGGAAAATATCACTGTAAGGCTTTTCCCTTTACTTAACCTTAATTTGTCTATCATAACTTCTACCCAACTATCAAAATTCTAGCCTGAAGACTCATAAAAAATAAGTCCAACTCTTCTTTGACATAACAAGCCCTCAAATTATTGAAAATATCTAATATGTTCCCTGCATATATTCTCTTATCTAGTGACTAATTAGGTTTAATTTGCAGAGTGGGACCATGACTCTCTTTGTTCTAAGTTCAATTTATGCATCCTATGACAATATTGACATTACAGTGAGTGACATTACAAGATTGACTCATTCTGACCTTCCAGCCAGCAGAAATCTAAGACTTTTACAAAATTTCTGTTAAGCTATTTGATTTGGGAATCTATGGGTCATTTTATTTGCTTCTAAAAATTGCCTCTTGTTCATTTCAGGTAATTTTTCAAGCTGTCAAAATATCTTTTAATCATGACTTATCATTTGGCACATTTATTTGGTTTGGATGCCTGTCATTCTCATCCCTAGAACTAATCTGTCTCCAGGTTGTGGTTTAACTCCTTCCTTACTAAAATCTCGAACCTGCTCATATATCCTTATAAATCATTGTTCCTTGCCTTTGATTCTTCTCAAATCATAAAGACCAATTTCTAGACTAGGACTCCAGTTTCTGAAGTATCTCCTAGCTGTAATCTTTATTCATTCTGCTAAGTCAGAAACTACAAAATATTCAAAATTATTGAAGCATGAGTGAATTTATTTAAATTTAAAAAGTCAGCAAGTGCTTTATAAAATCTAAAAAAGACAATCAATATTTTATAATTGCCCTGAAAGCAGTATATTATAGATAAGTCCAGGCATTGACAGCATCTTTAAAAGGTGCACAGCAAAGCTTTGGCAGCCCTTCTGGATTCTGTTCTCCAAGTTGCAGAGGTGAACCTGAAGAACCAAAATGTGGTGCTCACAGGTCTAGTGGACAAATTCCAAAGTGCTGGGGCTATCACCACCTGACTCTATCACAATTGATTCAGTAAGAACGGTCCAGAGATCACTAAGGTGATTGGGGCATAACAAATAGTATCTTGTCAATGCTTTGAGGATGCATTTCACTGAATAAAAAACATGTTAGTAAAAGTGTTGAATGGATGAGTTATGGAGACATAACAAGCTTGGAGGAAAATAAATCCTGCTTCATGCTACCTTTTCTGATTATTTTTGTTCATTTCCTTTCTAAAAGTCTTTTTAAAGTGGAGTAATTTGCATTGGTGAAAGGCTGACATAAGAAACACAGAGGAAATTCCACCACTCAAGTCAGAGACAGGATACACAGGTGAAGGGCATCCTACCTGAGTTGGCATACCTCACAATCCTGCCCATCCATATAATCAGCCTATGCACTAGCATGCATGTGCACAGCTCTTGGTACTTGCTACTCACATAATTAGACCTCTTGCCCAAAGTGTCCACTGAATTACAGGCAAGTGTACAGAGAGCAACTGGCACAAGCTCTTCAGCCAACAGGTCAACTGAGACATAAGCAATGCATCTAGACAGCCTAGAAAAGTCCTGCATGCCCACAGGACTGTGGAGTCATAGGCACCAAGCCCACCCATAAACCAGGTTTGTATGCCAGGATGCCATCCCAGTTACCAGAGCATGTGTCAATCTGTGAAGAACTTAGGCAGTCTTCTGCAAACAGACTGCAAAGGAGGACTGTGAAAACTCATGAATTCTTTGGTATAGCACTTAAGAAAGAATTGCAGCCACTGCCTTCCTTTGCTGAACCTCCACAGGGCTTCACCTAGCATTAGTTATCCCTGCTCACACTCCAAAGTAGCTGGAACTGTGGGCTCCAGCAAAGGGTCACAAGCACCCCAAGAAAACTGCAGATTTCAGAAAGTAAAGGTCCAAGTGGCTACACACTAGTCACTGCTATCTCTCAGACTTTCTGTCAAAGAGGTTAAGTGTGTCTCACATATATATTTTCTTGGTGGAATGTTTAATATGAGTTTCCACTAGATAGCTTCTGAGTTTGGGCTTTTATGTTTTGTATTGTTCTGTTTGGTTTGGCATTATTGGCCTTTTGGGGAGGGTACTGTTTGGTTTTTTGCTTATTTTTTCTCTATTTCTTTGGTTTTGTTTTGTACTGCGAATTTAACTTAAGCTCTTGTACTTAACAGGCAAACTCCATGCCACTGAGATATATCCCTGGCCATCTCTAATTGGTTTTAGTTGGTGTCTAGGTTCTCTCTTTTTTCTCATTTTTCTATCTAGTTTTTTTACTGCAATATCCTATTCTATTTCTTTTTTTTAAATTAAAAAAAGAAAAGAAAATTTTTTAAAAAATAGAAAAAAGAAAAAGGTAGAATAATAAAGATTTTCAAAAAAATTGACATCATAAAATTTCTACTTGATACATTACATATTATCATCTTAAAAATAGGTGCTAAAGATACAAAACGAAAGCATAAAAAGTGGCCACACACTCAAACATTAACAGTGCAAACCCTTCTATTCAATGATCTAACAGAAATTTAGTAATATGGTCATCTTACACACTACATACCATTATATACTTTAGAGCACTTCATTCCCTTTCACTTTTACAATATATATTATACATTTTGGATACCATTACTCTATTTTTTTTAATTTTAAAGGGAATAAAACAAAAGAGGATAAATCTAAGCAGATCAGAACAGAACAATATAAGCAATACAGCACTTCACAACAAGACAATTGGATATTAACAGTAGCTATCATAATGTCTCTTTCTTTGAAATAGTTGAGCTTAGCTTTACACACAATAATGTCAATCATAACAAAGTAGAATAAAACAACTCAAGAGAATGGAAATATTTCAAGGCATTCTGAGCCAAATAACCAAAGATTAACAATGGCTGCTATATTATCTCATTTTCCATAAAAATTGTTTTTACTATGATATATATTAAAATCCAATAAGACACAACATGATAGAAACAGTGGTAATAGAAAAACAAAAACGTGGTAGGACTTCAGAGCAAGATGATATTAAATCAACACTGGCTACCATACTGTCTTGTCTTCAAAATAACTGTTCATATTATCACATACATTAAGATCAAACAAAACAGAATGAAACCATTCCAACCAATGAATGAAAACATAAGATGCCAAAGCAGTATAATGGTGAACCATGATTTCCATAAAATCTTCTGTACTCTTACCATTTCTTACATGAGGGAGACTATACAGTATTTATATATGTGACTTTGATTTATTTCACTTATGAGTATAGATTCAAGATGTATCCATCTATTTATAAATGTCTCAATGTGATCATTCCTTATAGCTGAGTAGTACTCCATTGTATAAAAGTACCACAATTTTTTTATCCATTCCTCGGTTGATGCGCACTTAGGTTGTTTCCAAGATCTGGCTATTACAAATTGTGCTGCTATAAACATGAGTGCACATATATCACTGTGGTAAGATGTTTTCAGATCTTCTGGGAATATGCCTAAGAGTGGAATAGCTGGGTCAAATGGGACCTCCAAACCCAGCTTTTTGAGGAATCTCCAGACTGACCTCCACAGTGGTTGCACCAGTCTACACTCCCACCAACAGTGCAGAAGAGTTCTTTTTCCCCACAGCCTCTCCAGCATTTGTTGTTGGTAGTTTTGTTGATCTTGGCTATTCTTTTGGGAGTGAGATGATATCTCATTGTGGTTTTAATTTGCATTTATCTAATGACCAATGATGATGAACATTTTTTCATGTATTTATTTGCCATTCATATTTCTTCATCTGAGAACTATATGTTCATCTCAGATGCCCATTTTTGGATTGGGTCTTTGAATTTCGGGGGTCTGATATTTTTTAATTCTTTATAAGTTCTAGACAAAAGTCCTTTGTCTGAGGGACAGTTCACTAAGATTTTTTCCCAGTTTGTAGGTTTTCTTTTCACTCTGCTGGAGATTTCTTTGGACATGCAGAAACTCTTTAATAATACATGATCCCAGTTATTGATTCTGGGAAGTATTTCCCGTGCAGTTTGGTTCTTGTTCTGAATTCTCTATCTACCCCTATGTCTTAAAGATTTTTACTTATTTGTCTTGCAACATATTTAGTGTTTCTGTTTTAATATTTAGATCTTTGATCCATTTAGATTTTAGTTTACTACATGGTGATAGGCATGGGTCTAGTTTTAGTTTTTGCCATATGGATAGCCAGTTTTTCCAGAACCATTTATTAAAGAGACTATTGTTCTTCCAGTGAGCATGTTTGGCCACTTTATCAAACATAAGGTGGTAGAGTGTGTTCATAGTTGTGGTTGTATCCTCTAGTCTATTCCATTGATCTTCAGGTCTGTTTTTGTTCCAATACCATGTAGATTTTATTACAGTAGCTTTGTAGTATAACTTCAAGTCAGGGATCATGATGCCTCCTGCCTTACCTTTGCTGCTTAGAATTGCCTTTGGTATTCTAGGTCTCTTTTGGTTCCAGATGAATTTTAGGAGTGATTTTTCTAGATCTATGAGGTATGTTAGTGGTATTTTCATTGGGATTGCATTGAATCTGTATAACAATTTTGGGAGAATGGCCATTTTCACAATATTTATTCTTGCTGTCCATGAAAAAGGCTAGTTTTTCAATTTTCTGAGGTCCTCTTCGATTTCTTTTTCAGGGTATTATAATTTTCCCTATACAACTCTTTTATGTCTTTTGTTAGATAAGTATTTCATTTTTTGGGGGGGATGCTAGTGTGAAGGTTGTGGCTTCTCTTATTTCTCTCTCAGTGACTTTTTGTTAGTGTATAAGAATGCTATTGATTTTTTGAGTATTGACTTGTATCCAGCTACATTGCTGAATTTATTGTCTATATCTAAGAGACTTTCAATGGAGGTTTGGGGGTCTTCTCTGTAGAATATCATGTTATCTGCAAATAATGATAATTTAATTTCTTTCCCTATTTTTACTCCTTTTATTTCTTTCTCTTGTCTAATTGCTCTGGCTAGTATTTCCAGAACTATATTGAATAGGAGCACTGATAAGGGACATCCTTGTCTTGTGCCTGATTTCAAGGTAAAGGCTTTCAGTTTTTGGCCATTTAATGTGACACTTGCTGTTGGTTTGTCATAGATGGCCTGTATCCTATTGAGGATACATCTATTCCAGTTCTCTGTAAGGTTCTTATCATGAATGGGTGTTGGATCTTATCAAAAGCTTTTTCTGCATTTATAGAAATGATCATGTGATTCTTGCTTTTGCCTCTATTGATATGGTGGATTACATTTATTGATTTACATATGTTGAACCATCCTTGCATGGCTGGGATGAATCCCACTTGGTCATAGTATATAATCTTCTGGATGATTGGCTGCATCCTGTTTGCCAATATTTTATTGAGAATTTTTGCATCTATGTTCATTAGGGAGATTGGCCTGTAGTTCTTTTTTAGTTGGGTCTTTCTCAGGTTTTGTTACTAGAGTGATATTGGCTTCCAGGAATGACTTAGGGAGAATTGCTTCCCTTTCAATTTCATTGAAGAGTTTGAGGAGTGTCACCATTAAGTCTTCTTTATAGTTCTTGTAGAATTCCACAGTGAATCCGTCTGGGCCTGGGCTCTTCTTTGTTGGTAGGGACTTGATTACATTTTCAATTTCATTCATAGAAACTGGGTTATTCAACAGTTTTACATCTTCTTGATCCAGCTTTGTTGGTTCGTATGTTTCTAGGAATCTGTCCAATTCTTCTGTGTTATCGAACGTATGAGAGTATAGTTTTTTGAAAAAGTTGTGGATGATCTTCTGTATTTCCACAGGGTCATTAGTAATTTCTCTTTTTCATTCTGTATTGCATGAATTTGAGTCTTTTCTTTCCTTTTTAAAATTAGGTTGGCTAGGGGCTTGTCAATTTTATTTATTCTTGCAAAGAACCAACTCTTTGTTTCATTGATTCTTTGAATTGTTTTCTTAGTCTCTATTGCATTAATTTCTGCTCTGATCTTTATAATTTCCTCCATTCTTTTGGCTTTGGGCTGGGCTTGCTCTTCTCTTTCTAGATGTCAGGTGTAATATCAGGTTGTTTATTTGTGTTCATTCTGTTTTCTTAATGTGGGAACTTAGTGCAGTAAATTTTCCTCTGAGGACCACTTTCATTGCATCCCACAGGTTCCGGTAAGTTGTATTTGTATTTTTGTTTGCTTGTAGATATTGTTTAATCTCTTCTTTAATTTCCTTTGTGACCCACTGATTGGTCAAGAGTGTGTTATTTAATTTCCATGTGTCTGTGGGGTTTTTGCAGTTACTTTTATCATTAATTTCCAGTTTCATGGTGCTAGGATCCAGTAACATGCATGGGATAATTTCAATTCTTTTGCATTTACTTAAATATGTTCTGTGGGTTAATATATGGTCTATTTTAGAGAATGTCCATTGTACTGGTGAGAAGAATGTATATCCTGATGTTGTTGGATGGAACACTCTGTATACGTATATCAAGTCCATTTCTTCACAGGTGTGATTCAATTCTGTTATTTCTTTGTTGATTTTCTGTCTAGTTGATCTATCCCTTTGTGTCAATGGTGTGTTAAATTTCCCTGTTATAATTGTGTTATTGCCTATTTGACTTTTCATTTCTGTTAATACTTGCTTTGTGTAGTTGTGTGCTCTGGAATTTGGTGCATATACATTTAAGATTGTTACCTCTTCCTCTTGAAGTTTTCCCTTAACTAGTATGTAGTGACCTTCTTTATCTCTTTGGACCATTCTTGATTTGAAGTTCACATGGTCTGCAAACAGAATAGCTACCCCTGCTCTTTTTTTTTTTTTTTGAGTTCCTGTTGCATGGAGTATTGTACTCCATCCTTTGATTTTCAGTCTATGAATTTCCTTTTGGGTTAGGTGGGTTTCTTGTAGACAGCATATGATTGGATGTTGTTTCTTGATCCATTCTGCCAGTCTGTTTCTCTTAATTGGTACATTGAGGCCATTTACATTAATGGTTATAATTGTCATATATTAGTTTATTGTTGACATGTTGTCTCTCTGATGTTGTATCTTAGTTTTCCATTCTGTTTAATTGTCTGTCCTGCTTAGTGTTTTTTTCCTATGTGTATCTAGAATGTCATTCAGAATTTTTTTAGGTTTGGTTTGGTGATCATGAAGTTCTTCAGCTCTTCTTTGTCATGGAGGTATTTTATTTCTCCATCCATTTTGAAGGACAGTTTTTCAGGGTACATCAGTCTGGGTTGGAAGTCATTTTCTTTTTTTATTATTATTATTTTAGTTAAAAAGAAAAAAAAACCAAAACAGAAAAAGGGGTAGAAACAATACAGAATTTCAGGCAAAAAAAGCAGTAAGAAATCACTAGTTGATAAATTACATATTGTCTTCTTAGACCTAGTTGTTAAAGTTACAAAATTAAAGCATACAAAGTGGACATTCAAACAGTGAGACTGCAAAGAAGTTCAATGATCCAGTAACAACTTAGCAACATGGTTATCAATTCTACCCACTTAAACATACATGCAGCCATATACTCTAGAGCACTTTTTTTCTTCTTTTTATTTTTAAGTCCATTATCTGCTTAGTTATATCCTGTTTCAGGTTGTTCAGTACGTTACTGACTTGTTTTGTTGTTGTTATATACTTTTAGTCACCTTATATAATTCTGTTGCCTTGTTTTTGAGTTTCTCCTCTTCCATAATCCATGGATCAGTTTTGGTGGAGTTGGCAGATTTTTGGAGGTATTTTGTTACTTTCTTATCTACTTTTTTTTGACTGTAGCAAAATACAGCAGAGCAAGACAGAACAAACCCATGCGACCACAGGGCAGTAAAACTACCACAGAACCTAAGAGCAGGTCACAAGGATGTGAGCAATGGGCTCAATAGTACAGCCCACTTTGTTCACATTAGCTGTTCTTTCAATCAGGTAGAGGAAAATGAAAGGATTTCATTTTGAACTTTTAAAAACAGAATATTGAATAAAGCAGTACCATCAATCAAAACTGAGCAAAACATGCCCAGACTGCACCAGCTCTTTTTGCTCACCAGACATGATGTAGATTCCTGCCCCGCCCCCAGCCTTCCCAAGCCATCAGGCGGTGTGGCAGCAGGGACGGACCCAGTGGATCACAGTGGCTGCGCCTGCAGGCTAGCCTTAGGTTCCTGGGAGAGTGAGATGGAGACCGCCCTGCTTGGAGCCGCTGACCCAACGCCAGCCTACATTTGCTTTGACAAAGAAAAACTTGAGGACAATTTGCATAACTTTGGAAATCAACAAAGCACAATGAAGTACTTCCTGAGTTTGGGGAACATTGCTGAAGCCTGCATCAGGTGTAGGCTGCCCAGAACCACCCCCCTGGGCCCACCCTGCCACCTGGAACTTAGCAGAAGCCTGCATCAGGGGTGAGCTGCCAGAACCTCTACGGTGGGTCCACCCTGCCAGCAGGAACTCAGCCGAAGCCTGCATCAGGTGCAAGCTGCCCAGAACCTCCACCGTGAGCCCACCCTGCCACCAGGAACTTTGCAGAAGCCTGCACCAGGGGTAGGCTGCCCAGAACCTCCACCATGGGCCTGTTTTGCCAGTGGGAACTCAGCGGAAGCCTGCAGCAGGGGTAAGCTGCCTGGAAGCTCCACTGAGAGACCGCCCTGCCACCTGGAACTCAGCTCAAGCAGGCCGGAGGGGTAGTCTACCTGGAATCTCCCCTGTGGGCCTGCCCTGCCACTGGGAACATTGAGGAGACCCACCCAAGACTGAAAACTGCCCTGGACTGCTACAGATGGGCCCACCCTCCCACCTGGAACATCAGAAGATCTCAGCGGTATCCAGGTAGTGTGAGAAAATTTGGAACTTTGCTCCCAGGTGGTGAACTTTGGACTACACCAGATTGACTGTATCAATGTGGTGAGTATACCCCAAAAATAGAGGTATACAGGGGATAAATAGGGCCAGTAGTAAACCCCCTCCAACTAACTGTAAGAATTTGGTGTATGTGAAAACAGTGTGTGTGATCCCCTCCTACACATAGAAAACACCAGGCAGAGTGAAAATGACAAAACGAAAAAGCAAAATGCAGTCTCAAATGTATAGTTCACCAGAAGCAAGTATAGGAGACATTGAAACAGAGGAACCCAAAAGTAACACACTGGGAATCTCTGAAAAAAATAGCCAGTGAAATAAAAGAACAACTGCATCAGGCTGTAGAGGAAATCAAATTAGAAGTAGTCTCCCATGTAAAGATAGAAATAACAACTTTAGTAAAGGAGTTGTTGAATGCAGCTAAAGAAGAAATAGAGAAAAAAGTATACAAACATGGGAAGCTTATTGAAACTTTGAATGAACAATATAGAAAACAAGCAGAATTCATGAAACAAACTCAAAGAGACATGAAAGAAACAAAAAATTATATTCAAAGCAGAGGTAGCTATTCTATTTGCAGACAACATGAACTTCAAACCTAAAATGATTAAAAGAGATAGAGAAGGTCATTACATACTTGTGAGTGGTAAAATTCAAGAGGAAAAACTAACAGTTATTAATATATATGCACCAAATACAGGAGGACATAACTATATAAGACAGATAATAATGGACATGAAAAACCAAACACACAAGAACACAATTATAACAGGATATCCTAACAGCCCATTGTCACAAAGAGATAAATCAACTAGACAAAAAGTCAGCAAAGAAATAACAGAACTGAATCATACCTGTGAGCAATTTGACTTAGTAGACCTTTACATAGTGTTCCACCCAACCACATCAGAATGCACATTCTTCTCAGCTGCACATGAGACATTCTCCAAAATACACCATATATTATCCCATAAAACGTTCTTAAGTAAATCCAAAGGTACTGAAATCATACCATGCATAGTATCTGACCATAGTGCACTGAAATTGGAAATTAATGGCAAAAGACATTGAAAAACCTACATAAACACATGGAAATTAAATAACAGCCTTTTGAACAACCAGTGGGCTATGGAAGAAATTAAAGAAGAAATAAAACAATACCTACAATTCAAAGAAAATATAGAAACAACATACTGTAATCTATGGGATGCAATGAAAGCAGTCTTAAGAGGGAAATATATAGCAATAATCTGTCATACCAAGAAAACAGAACAAGCACAAATAAAAAAATTGATGCTCCATCTCAAGCTTCTGGAAAAAGAAGAGCAAGCTAAACACAAAGCTCAAAGAGGAGAGGAAACTGCAAAGATTAGAGCAGAAATCAAAGCAATTGAAATTAAAAAAATAATACAAAGAATTAATGAATCAAAAAGCTGTTTTTTGGAGAATAAACAAAATTGACAAACCACTAGGCAACCTTATCAAGAGAAAGAAAGAAAAAAACCCAAATTCATGCAATAAGAACTGAAAAGGGAGTAATTACTACAGATCCCATGGAAATTCAAAAGATCATGAATACCTACTTTGAAAATTTCTACTCACAGAGAGTGGAAAACACAGAGGAAATGGACAGATTTCTAGAAACATATGAACTACCAAAGCTCAACCAAGAAGATATAGCAATTTGGAACAATCCAATATCAGACATTGAAATTGAAAATGTAATTAAAAACTTACCAACAAAGAAAAGCCCAGGTCCTGATGGATTCACAGCTGAATTCTACAAGATATTTAGATAAGATTTGATGCCCATACTCCTTAAACTCTTCAATGAAACTGAGAAAAAAGCAATCCTCCCTAAATCATTCCTGGAGGCAGGTATTACTCTGATACCAAAACCAGAGAAAGATGCAACCAAAAAAGAAAACCATTGGCCAATCTCACTAAAGAACACTGATGCAAAGATTCTCAACAAAATACTGGCAATAGAATGCAGCAAATCATCAAGAAGTTTATACATCATGACCAAGTGGGGTTCATTCCAGGAATGCAGGGATGCATTAACATATGCAAACCAATAAATGTAGTACACCACATCAACAGAGCCAAAAACCAAAACCACATGGTCATCTCAATAGATGCAGAAAAAGTTTTTGACAAATCCAACACATGTTCATGATAAAAACCCTTCAGAAACTCGGAATACGTGGCATCTGCCTCAACCATATAAAGGTCATCTATGACAAACCAACAGCTAACATTATACTAAATGGACAAAAACAGAAAGCTTTCACTTTAGAATCAGGAACAACACAAGGATGTCCACTCTCACCACTCCTTTTCAACATAGTTCTGGAAACACTAGCCAGGGTAATCAGAGAAGAGAGAGAAATAAAAGGAGTAAAGATAGGAAAGGAAGAAGTTAAATTATCACTAGTTGCAGATAACATGATACTCTGTATAGAAGACCCAAAAAACTGCATTAAAAGACTGCTAGATGCAATAAACAAGTTCAGTAAGGTAGCTGGATATGAAGTCAATGCTCAAAAATCAATAGCATTCCTGTACACAAACAAAAAACTCACTGAGAGAGAAATTATGGAAATATCGCCCTTTACAATAACATATAAAAAATGAAATATTTAGGAATCAACCTAACTAAAAATGTAAAACACCTATATGCTGAAAATTACACTACGCTGAAAAAGGAGATTGAAGAGGACACTAGAAAATGGAAGGACATTCCTTACTCTTGGTTAGGAAGAACCAACATTGTGAAAATGGCTATACTCCCAAAACTATTATACAGATTTAATGCAATCCCAATCAAAATATCATTGACGTACCTCACAGATCTAGAGAACACACTCCTAAAATTCATTTTGAAACAGAAGAAACCTAGAATAGCAAAGGCAATTCTAGGCAACAAAAGCAAGGCAGGAGGCATCTCAATTCCTGACTTGAAACAGTACTATAAAGCCACAGTGATCAAATCAGCTTGGTACTGGTAAAGAAATAGACCTGAGGATCAACAGAACAGATTAGAAGATGCTAGCACAACTACAAAGACACTCGGCCATCTGATATTTGACAAAGAGGCTAAATATATCCAGTGGAAGAAGGAGAGTCTCTTTAATAAATGCTGTTGGAAAAATTGACTCTCTACCTGCCGAAGACTTAAACTAGATCCATGTATATCACCATGCACAAAACTAAAGTCTAAATGGATCAAAGACCTCAATATTAAAACAGAAACACTAAATCTACTGGAGGACAAGGTAGGTAGAAGTCTTGGAGACATAGGGATAGGCAGAGAATTCATGAACCAAACGCAAACTGCATGGGAAACACTTGAAAGAATCCACAAATGGGATCTCACATTATTGAAAAGTTTCTGCACTTTAAAGGAAATCACCAACAGAGTGAAAAGAAAACCAACAGAGTGGGAAAAATTTTTAACCAGCAACCCTCAGACAAAGGACTTGTGTCCAGAATATATAAAGAATTGAAAAACATCAAGCCCCCCAAATTCAAAGACCCTCTCCAAAAATGGGCATCTGAGATGAACACATAGTTCTCAGAGAAAGATATACAAATGGAAAATAAATACATGAAGAAATGTTCACCATCACTGGTCATTCGAAAAATGCAAATTAAAACAGCACTGAGATTCCACCTTGCTCTGGAAAGAATAGCTGCCATCAAGAAATCAACTGATAACAAATGCTGGCGAGGCTGTGGGGGAAAAGGTACACTGCTCCACTGTTGGTGGGAATGTAGACTGGTGCAATCACTATGGAAATCCATATGGA
The DNA here is from genome assembly GCA_004027455.1 of Hydrochoerus hydrochaeris. Lineage (NCBI taxonomy): Eukaryota > Metazoa > Chordata > Mammalia > Rodentia > Hydrochaeridae > Hydrochoerus > Hydrochoerus hydrochaeris. The sequence goes on from PVLA01001120.1 coordinate 115,825, forward strand.
GAATTCTCAGAAGACTAGGATTGGAAGCCCAATTCAATCCAGCTATCCCCCTCCTGGGTATTTTCCCAGAAGAACTGAAAAGTTCAGATCACAGTGATATATGTGCACCCATGTTCATAGCTGCACAATTTGTGATAGCTAAATCCTGGAAACAACCAAGATGCCCATCAACTGCAGAGTGGATGAAAATGATGTGGCATGTTTATACAATGGAATATGACTCAGCTACAAAAAAGGATGATCTTGAGGCCTTCATAGGCAAATGGAGACAAATTGAGACTATCCTCAGTAGTGAAATAAATAAGAATCATATTTATAAATATCATATTGTGTCTCTACTGTAAAAAGTAAATAAGGACTACAAGTGCAATAAAACTAAAATGTGTAATTGCTATTGTAAAAAAGAGAGGATAAGAAAGTGCTCTAAGAGATATAAATGCATGTATGTTTGAGTGTGTAAAATAGCTCAGCATATTGCTGAATCTTTGTTGGATCTTTGAGCAGAACTGTTTGTAGTCTGACTGTTTGAATATTTACTATGTACCCTTTAACTTTGTAAGTTGAACAACTGCATCTAGGATGACAGCACCTAATTTATAAATTACTGATTTCTTAGTGGGCCTTTTTTTCATTCTCCTTTTTCTTTCTTTTAGAATTCTGTATTGTTGCTACCCTTTTTTTTTTTTTCTTTCTCTTTAAATAACATTTTAAAAATGTATAATTGCTATTGTAACAAAAGAGGAAATAGGAAGCAGTATAAAAGATACAGCTGCATGTATGTTTGGATGTGTGGGATTGATGACCATATTTCTAGGTTCTTTTTGGATTCTTGAACAGATCTGTTTGCACTCTCACTGTTTGAGTGTCCAGTTTGTGTGCTTAATTCTGTACCTTGAATAACTATTTCTAAAAGAATAATATGTAATGTATCAACTAGTGATTCCTTACTATTTATCTTCTTTTCTTGATATTCTGTAATATTTTTACCTTTTTCCTTTTTTCTCTTTAAATAAAAAGTATGAAAAATAAAAAAAACTGAGCAAAACAGTGATAAAAGTATTTGCCTTCAAAGAGACGGTAGAAAGAAATCCCCCTTACTTGCCATGCTGTATACATTCATCCTTCAAAGAGATACTCAGACCACCTGTGCTGACTTGCTAACAGGGGTGGTGTTGGATCAATGTCTGATTCTTAGACCATGCACCGGCAGGACCCCAGCTGCTTACCAGGGTGGTGAATAGGCCACCTGTTCTCCAGCACCCAAAGTTCTAACATGATGCAGAGCTCAGGAATTGCTGATAGTTCTTGCCATGTTGCTGATAGTTCTTGCTGATAGTTCTTGCCAGTGGCTTGCCAGGCTGCCAGCTGCTCACAGGGTGGTGAGTAGGCCACCTGTTCTCCCAGCACCCAAAGTTCCAACATGATACAGAGGTCAGGAATCACTCATAGTTCTCACCCTGGTATGCCAGTAGCCTGCCAGGCCCCCAGCTGTCCACCAGGGTGGCGAGTAGGCCACCTATTCTCCCAGTGCCCAAAGTTCCAACATGATGCAGAGCTCAGGAATTGCTGGTAGTTCTTGCCCTGGTGTGCCAGTGGCCTGCCAGGTCCCCAGCTGCTCACCAGGGTGGCAAGTAGACTGCCTGTTCTCCCAGCACCCATAGTTCCAACATGATGCAGAGCTCAGGAATCACTGATAGTTCTTGCCCCTGTGTGCCAGTGGCTTGCCAGGCCCTCAGCTGTTCAACAGAAGGCAAGCAGGCCACCTGTTCTCCCAGCAACCAAAGTTCTAACATGTTGCCGAGCTCAGGAATCACTCATAGTTCTCACCCTTGTGCACCAGTAGTTTGCCAAGCCCCAAGCTGCTCACCAGGGTGGCGAGTAGGCCACCTGTTCTCCCAGTGCCCAAAGTTCCAACATGATGCAGAGCTCAGGAATCACTGATAGTTCTCGCCCTGGTGAGCCAGTGGCCTGCCAGGCCCCCATCTGCTCACCAGTGCAGTAAGTAGGCCACCTATTCTCCTAGCACCCAAAGTTCCAACATGATGCAGAGCTCAAAAATAGCTGATAGTTCTTGCCCCTGTGTGACAGTGGCTTGCCAGGCCCCCAGCTGCTGACCAGAAGGCAAGTAGGCTGCCTTTTTTCCCAGCACCCAAAGTTCCAACATGATGCAGAGCTCAGAAATCGCTGATAGTTCCCACCCTGGTACACCCAGTGGCTTGTGAGGCCTGGAAGTCATTTTCTTTAAGGATCCAAAAAACTTCACTCCATGCTCTTCTTGACTTTGTAGTTTTTGTTGAGAAGTCTGCTGTGATTCTGATAGGTTTTCCTTTATAGGTGACCTGTCTTTTCTAACAGCTTTTAATATTCTGTTCTTATGTTGGATTTCTGGAATGGTGATTATTATATGTCTGGATGTAGTTTTGTTTTGGTTATGGTCATTTGGAGTTCTATATGCCTTACTAATCTGCATGTCAGTTTACTCATGTTTGGGAAGTTTTCAGCTATTACTTCTGTAAAAAGCCTCTTGATATCATTTGTGTTTTCCTTTCTTTGTCTTTTATCCCTATTAATCTTATATTGTTTTTCTTTGCATCATCTTGCAGCTGTTGAATTGTTATTTCCTGATTTCTTCTTATTGTTATATCTTTCCTTTCCTGTTCACTAGCTACAATCTTATCTTCGAGGCCTGAGATTCTATCTCCACTTTCGTTGAGGCAGATTTGCAACTTTCATTAGAGTTTTTGATTTCTTGCATATCTCTTTGAATCTGCTTAATATATTCTGGTTGTCTCTTAAACTGTTCATTTGGGGATTCTATCATTTTTCTTTGTTCCTCTAATTTTTTAGCTGTTTCTTCATTGGATGCATTCAGTATTTCTTTTACTACTTTTATCATTTCTTCTTTTACCTGGGAGAATATTTCTGATTTGAGTTCCCTCATAGCTTCCCATACTTGCTTCTTTATTTCAGTTGATATTTCATGCATTTCAGGTGCATGTGTAGTATTTTCTTCTATGTACATGGATCCTAGGTTTTCTTGAGATGGGCTGGAGGTTTGAGATTGCACTTTGGTCTTTCATTTTGTCATTTTCCTATATTTCCATGTTTCCAGCGATTTTCCAAAGCTTTCCCTCACAGCGTGGCACCAGCTTGGCTCCCCCTTCAGCAGGTCTGGCTCCCCTGGTTGAATGAAGGTCACTGGGTACAGTCCACTCAAGCCTGCAGAACCTCTGGAGCCCAGTCCAATGACCCAAGGTGGCTGGGCAGGCACCCAGCCGCCAGGATTGATGGTCCCAAATCCTTCCAGGTCTGCCCTGGTGAGCTGCAACTCACCTCACAGCATGGTGCTGGCTTGGCTCCCCCTTCAGTGGGTCTGGCTCCCCTGGTTGAATGAAGGTCACTGGGCACAGTCCACTCAAACTCACAGAACCTCTGGAGCCCACTCCAGTGAACCAAGGGGGCTGGGCAGGAAACTAGCCTCTGGGATTGATGGTCCCAAACTTTTCCAGATCTGCCCTGGTGAGCTGCTACTTGCCTCATGGTGTGGCATCAGCTTGGCTCCCCCTTAAGCAGGCCTGGCTCCCCTGTTTGAATGAAGGTCACTGGGCACAGTCCACTGAAGCCCATGGAACCTCTGGAGCCCAGTCCAATGACCCAAGATGGCTGGGCAGGCACCCACCCACCAGGATCGATGGTCCCAAACCCTTCTGGGCCTGCCCTGGTGAGCTGCAACTCACCTCACAGCATGGCACCGGCTTGGCTCCCCCTTTAGTGGGCCTGGTTCCCCTGGTTGAATGAAGGTCACTGGGCACAGTCCACTCAAGCTCTGGATCCCATTACTCTGTCAGTTTTTATTATTTTATACACTACAGAGACAATGTGAGATTTATAAATATGATTTTTACTTATTTCACTTATGACGATAGTCTCAAGTTGCCTCCATTTAACGATAAAGGCCTCAAGATCATCATTTGTTTTAGCTGAGTAGTATTCCATTGTATAAAAATACCACATCTTTTTCATCCACTCTGCGGTTGATGGGCATTTTGGTTGTTTCCAAGATTTAACTATCACAAACTGTGCTGCTATGAACATGGGTGCACATATATCACTGTGAAATGATCTTTTCAATTTTTCTAGGAAAATACCCAGGAGGGGAATAGCCACACTGATTGGGACTTCCAGTACTAGTTTTTTGAAGAAATTCCACACTGATTTCCACAGTGGCTGTACCACTGTGTACCAGTCTGTATTCCCACCAACAGATTTCTTGCTTCCTTGCTAATATATCTCTGCATCACCACAACAAATACCGATATTTGTTATCAGTTAATTTCTTGATGGTGGTCATTCTTTCCAGGTTGAGATGAAATCTCAGTGCTGTTTTAATTTGCTTTTCTTGAATGACCAGTGATGGTGAACATTTCTTCATATATTTATTTGCCATTTGTATATCTTAATCTGAAAACTGTATATTCATCTCCAATGCCCATTTTTGGAGAGGATCTTTGAATTTGGGGGGCTTGTTATTTTTCAGTTCTTTATATGTTCTGGATATAAGTCCTTTGTCTGAGGGATTGTTGGCTAAAATTCTTCCCCATTCTGTGGGTTTTCTTTCCACTTTGTTGGTCATTTCTTTTGAAGTGCAAAAACTTTTTAGTAATATGAGAACCCAGTTGTTGATTCTTTGAAGTATTTCATGTGTGTGTTTCATTTTATTCATGAATTCTCTCCCTACCCCTATATCTATAAGATTTCTATGTTGTCCTCCATTAGATTTAGTGTTTCTGTTTTAATATTTAGATCTTTGATCCATTTTGACTTTAATTTAGTACATGGTGATAGGCATGGGTCTATTTTCAGTCTTTGGCATGTGGAAAGCCAATTTTCCAGCACCATTTATTAAAGAAGCTATCTTTTTTTCCAGTGAACATATTTAACCCCTTTGTCAAATACAAGGTTGCTGAGTTTCTTTTTAGTAGTGTTTTTATCTTCTAATCTGTTCTATTGATCCTCAGGTCTATTTCTTTGTCCTTACCCTGCTGATTTTATTACTGTGGCTTTGTAGTATAGTTTCAAATCAGGAATTGAGATGCCCCTTGTCTTGACTTTTTTTGCCTATAACTGCCTTTGCTATCCTAGGTTTTATCTGTTTCCAAATGAATTTTAGGAATATTTTCTGTAGATATGTGAGGTATGTTAATGGTATTTTGATTGGGATTGCACTGAATCTGTATAACAGCTTAGGGGGTATGGCCATTTGTATAATATTAGTTCTTGGTAACCAAGATCAAGGAATATACTTCCATTTTTTAATATCCTCTGCAATTTCCCTTTCTAGAGTAGTACAATTTTCATCATGTAGCTCTTACATTCTTGGTTAGGTTGATTCCTATGTATTTCATTTTTTTAGATGTTATTGTGAAAGGTGATATTTCCATAAATTTTCTCTCAGTTGGTTTTTTGTTTGTATAAAAGAATGCTATTGATTTTGGGGTGTTCACTTTGTAATGAACTACACTGCTGAATTTTTTTTATTACCTCTAGTACTAATTTAATAGAGTTTTGGGGATCTTCTATGTAGAGTATTATGTTATCTGTAAATAGTGATAATTTAACTTCTTCCTTTCCTATTTTTATTCCTCTTATTTCTCTCTCATGTCTGATTGCTCTGGCTAGTATTTCCAGAACTATATATATTGAATAGGAGTGGTGATAGTGGACATCCTTGTCTTGTTTCTGATTTTAGAGTGAAAGCTTTCTGTTTTGTCCATTTAGTATAAGGCTAGCTGTTGCTTTGTCATAGATGGCCTTTATCAGATTGAGGTAGATACCATCTATCATGAGTTTCTGTAAGGCTTTTTCCATGAACCAGTATTGGATTTATCAAAAGCTAAGTCTGCATCTATGTAGATGATCTTGTACTTTTTGTCTTTGGCTTTGTTGGTGTGGTGTACTACTTTTATTGATTTCTGTATGTCAAACCATCCCTACATTCCTAGTATAAATTCCTTTGGTCATGATGCATAGTCTACTTTATGACTGATTGCATTCTATTTGTCAGTATTTTATTGAAAATCCTTGCATCAATGTTCATTAGTGATATTGGCTTGTAATTCTCCTTTTTAGTTGGGTCTTTCTCTGGTTTTTGTATCAGAGTAATACTTGCCTCCAGCAATGATTTAGCGAGGATTACTTTCTTTTCAATTTCATTAAAGAGTTTAAGGAGTATTGGCATCAAATCTTCTCTAAATTTCTTGTAGAATTTAGCCATAAATCCATCAGGACCTGGGATTTTCTTTGTTGGTAAGTTTTTAATCACATTTTCAATTTCAATAGCTGATATATGGTTATACAAAATTGCTATATCTTCTTGGTTGAGGTTTGGTGGTTTATATGTCTTTAGCAATCTGTCCATTTCCTCTGTGTTGTCCACCCTATGTGAGTAGAGATTTTCAAAGCAGGTGTTCATGATCTTTTGAATTACCATAGGATCTGTAGTAATTTCCCTCTTTTCAGTCCTTAGTGCATGGATTTGAGCTTTTTCTTTCTTTTTCTTGATAAGGTTGGCTAAAGGTTTATCAATTTTGTTTATTCTCTCAAAAAACAAGCTCTTTAACTCATTGTTTCTTTGTATTTTTTTATTTTCAATTGCATTAATTTCTGCTCTAATCTTTAAAATTTCCTTTCTTCTATCAGTTTTTGGTTTTACTTGTTCTTCCCTTTCTAAAAGCTTGAGATGTAGCATTATTTTATTTATTTGTGCTCATTATATTTTCTTGATGTGACTATTTATTGCTACATATTTCCCTCTTAGGACTGTGTTCATTGCGTCCCATAGATTTCAGTATGATGTATCCACATTTTCATTGTATTGTAAATATTGTTTTATTTCTTCTTTAATTTCATCTGTAACCCACTTGTTGTTCAGAAGGTTGTTATTTAATTTCCATTTATTTATGCAGGTTTTGCAGTTTTTGCCATTGATTTCCAATTTTAGTGCACTATGGTCACATATTATGTATGGGATAATTTCACTCCCTTTGCATTTACTAAAGAATGCTTTATGAGTTGATATATAGTATATTTTGGAAATTGCCCCAAGTGCAGCTGAGAAGAATGTATATGCTGATGTGGTTGGGTGGAACACTCTGTAAACATCCACTAAGTCCAGTCACTCATAGGTATGATTCAGTTCTGTTATTTCTTTGCTTTTTGTCTAGTTGATCTATTGCTTTGTGACAGTGGGGTATTAAGGTCTCATAGATACAATTGTGTTTTTGTGTATTTGGTTTTTCATGTCTATTAGAATTTGTCTTATATAGTTGAATGCTCCTGTATTTGGTGCATATATATTTATAATTATTAGTTCTTCCTTTTGTAGTTTTCCAATTACAAGTATGTAATGGCCTTCTTTATCTCTTTTAATCATTTTAGTTTTGAAGTTCACATTGTCTGTAAACAGAATAGCTACCCATGCTTCTTTCTGGGTTCCTGTTGCATGGAATACTGTTTTCCATCCTTTGACTTTTAACCTGTGAGTTTCCTTTTGGGTCACATGTGTTTCTTGTATACAGCATATTGTGGGATCATGTTTCTTGATCTATTTTGTCATCCTCTTTCTTTTGATAGGTGAATTGAGCCCATTTACATTTATGGATATCACTGATATACAATGCCTTGACTTTGCCATGTTGTGTTCCTGTTGTTCGCTTGCTGCTTTTCTCTCTGGTTTAATTTGTTGTCTAGCCTGGCAGTTTCTTTCTATTGTTGTTCTGGAGATTGTGGTCATTTTTATCTCTATCTAGTATGTTTTTCAATACTCTTTCTAGCTTTAGTTTGGTGGACATGAATTTCTTCAGTTGTTCTTTGTCATGGAAGTATTTTGTTTCTCCATTAATTTTGAATGAAAATTTTTCTGGGTACATCAGTCTGGGTTGTAAGTTGTTTTCTTTCAGGGTTTGAAATACCTTGCTTTAAGCTCATCTTTACTTGAGGGTTTGCTGAAAAGTCTGCCATGATTGTAATGGGCTTTCCTTGATAGGTGAGTTGCGTCTTTTCTCTAACAGCTTTTAGTATTCTGTTTTTATGTTGCATATCTGGAATCTTAATTATTATATATCTGGGTGTAGATTTATTTTGGTTGTGATTGTTTGGCATTCTATATGCCTCACTTATTTGTTTATCTGATTTTTCCCCATGTTTGGGAAACTTTCTGCTATTTCTTCTGTGAATATTTTAGTTATGTCATTTGTGTTGATTCCTGCATCTTCACTGATGCCTATTAATCTTACATTGTTTCTCTTGGCATAGACTTGAAGCTTCTGGATTGTCATTTCATGTTGCTTTTTTGCTTTTATAATTTCTATCCTTAATGATCGCTATCTATGATCCTGTCCTCAAGGTCTGAAATTCTATCCTCAGCTTCATTTAAGTTGTTTTTCCAGCTTTCAATAGATTCTTTTGTTTCTTGGATTTCTCTTTGAATTTGTTTTATGAATTCTGCTTGTTTTCTGTATTGTTCCCTCAAAATTTCAATCAATTTCCCATGCTCCTGTATTTTTGTATCTATTTCTTCTCTAGCTATGTTAATTCCTTTACTAAGGTTGTTATTTATGTCTTTATGTGAGACATTATTTCAAATTTGACTCCCTCTATAGCCTCATGGATTTGTTTATTTACTTCATTTGCTATCTTTTCAGAGATTTCTGGGGTATGACTTTTGAAGTCCTCTATTTTGCTGTTGCCTGTTCTTTCTCCTGATGGACTAGATGTTTGAGATTGCATTTTGCTTATTCATTTTGTCATTTTCATGTTCTGGGCCAATGTCTTGTTATTCAGTCTCAGTAGTCACAACTGTTGGTGGTGTGTCTCCTAGGGTCCTACTGTGTGGTTGATGCCTTTCTGATTGTTGGGTACATAGTGACCAGAACTTGCCAAAGTCCTCCATCTGTGTGAGGGGCCAGCAAGTCTCTTTTCAAACCAGAATGGCCAATCCACTGCAGTTCAAGCTTCTGAGGAGAGTGGGAGCCAAACATTTACAGTAGTGCTTGGTCTAAGAGATGTGGAGAGTAGCCTAGGGCAGCAGGTCAAGCCAGGTGGGTGTGGCAGTCCCCTGGGCCAGCCCATGGAAAGAGCATGCCAGGTTCTTTTGCAGCAGTGGTCAGAGCCAGAGTGGGGCACCATAGTCCTCCTCCAGGCTGGTACACAAATGGAGTGCACTGGGATGCAGGCATGGTGTGGTGGTCTGAGCCAGGGTGGGGCATGGCATCCTATTTTGTTTCTTAATTCTTTTTCCCAATATATAACTCCTCTTCTCAAGTTTCTAATTGGCCATATTCTTCTATCACACAGTCATGCTTGTCTCCTCCTGTATTAATCCACTACAGTCCCCATTCTATTCCTTTGGCTTTTCTGTATCTTACCTAGCACCATGTCCACTGAAACCTCTTTTCTATGTTATAAGTACATACACTTATCAATAGGATCCAACAGTTATACAGCTTTCCTCAATAACAAAATACATATCCCTTCTCATATATTGAATCCTTACCTACACAAATATCATAATAAATTTAAATTTATCATAAACTTTCATCATTAACCACTCAATCCAATTAATAGTACTCTCACAAAATCTAAGTCCACATTTAATTTTTTTTATCTCACCTATCTCTATCACCTCTACTAACCTCTGTTCTTACTGAATTACACTTCTCTTTCACCAGTGCTTCAAACTCTTGCTTTCACTTCTTCCACTACATTGAAGAACAACTGTTAGTAGGAAATATATTGTACATGAAGTATTGATAAAAGGGAAAAGTGTAAAATAAGTCTGTCTGATGTAAGTGCTATACAATCACATCTATTGATACTGTTATAACCAAAAATGTATATGTCATTTAAATTCCAAGTCATTTAAATAATTGAGAGTATAAATACTGTCTTTGCACATACAAAATACAAAAAAAATGGATATACGTATGTACAGAATCATGAAAAACTGGCAACAGAAGACCTCCCAAAGATCCCCTGCTGTCTAAGGCAAATCAAGGGGACACAAATGAAAAGAAAAGCAAATATCAAATAGAGGAACACTAACAAAAAATTGAAGCAAAGATAATGATACTAGGTGAGTTCTAAGAGGAAAAGAGCCAAAAATTTATGAAATTATCACAAAAAATTTCCAATTTGAGAGAAATAAGTAAAAAATGAAAGAGCTGACAAAAAAAGTCCAAACCATGAATGACAAATTACCAAAAATCTAGAATCCATGAAAAGACATTAGACAGTAATAACTAAAAAAGATCTGTATAGTTTCTATACATTACAGAAAGCACCAATATGAAGACAAAGTGTCTGAAATTGAAGACAAAATGGTAACTTATGACAAAATACTCAAAGAAACCACAAAAATGAGAGAAGAAAACACCATGCAGCAGATACTAGACAACATCAAGAAGACCCAGCTAAAGCCTAGTGGAGTTAGAGAAAAGTTAGGAGATAATACAGATGGAATTCTAATATGCTTACAAAAATTACAACAAAAGATTCCTAAATGTAAGAAAAGAGTACAACATACAATTAAGCAAGAATATTAGAACACCAAAAAAGATGATTAAAAAACAGGCTCACAAAGTCACATCCTCATTAAGTTGCCAAATATCTAACAACAATAACAAAAAAATAATTTTTAAATCAGTCATAGAAAAACAAAAAATTACATATAAAGATAAACCCATTAGAATTACATCAGACTTCTTAACACAAACTTTAAAACCAGAAGATCTTGGAGTGATGTATTTTGACCTGAAAGAGCAATAACTTCCAACCCAGAATAACATACCCAATAAAGGTTTCCTTCAAAATAGATGTAAAAATAAGGACATTTCATAGAAAATCCCAGATCAAGAGATATATGACTATGAAACTAGCTCTCCTGATAGTACTGAAGCATATCCTAGGCAGAAATGATAATGCCAAAAAAGCTAAAAACCAAAATGAAATGAAAACACCAAGAAATGCCAATGGATAAACAACAGCAATGTATCAGGAAGAGAAAACAGGAGTCCCCAATAAATAGAGCATGATGATACTGAATAAACAACAAATCTCAGAAATTTCTCAACGTTAATGGCCTTGGCTTTCCAATTAAATAATGCATATTGGAAAAACTGCATCAAAAAATAATAGTTTGTTGCATTTAAGTCTGTGATATTTAAGAAACTCATGTAATGCAAGATGTTTGTAGACTAAAAATCAAAGATTGGAAATGCACCAGGATATATTAATATATACTAATGAAGGGACTAATCCAATAAGAAGAGATAACATTTATAAATATTTATACACCACATACTGAAGCACATTGATTCATAAAACAAATAATACTGAACCTAATGTAACAATGGAGACTAACAGAATGGTAATGGGGGATATGCATATCCAACTTTTGCAAAAAGATAGATGAACAGAAGAAAAAATAAATAAAAAATAAGAAAAGAAGGATAAAATGAAAATGAGTCTTGTGAACTGGGAGATGAAAGGTATTCAAAAGGAATGGATAGGGATGGGAAGAATAAGAAGAATCAAGATACTTCACATGCAGATACAAATTCCCTAGAATGAATGAGGATATTTTGTATACCTAAATTTCAGCAATAAACTTAAATTTAAAAATCAATTTTAAAAATATTGAAATGAGAGTCATAGATATAGCTCAGTGGCACAGCACCTGAGTTAGACTCCTAGAGATAGATAGATAGATAGATAGATAGATATCAGATATAAACCACACCCTACAAACTTTATAAAAATCTACAGAGTATTCCACCCTGCTACAACAGAATACACATTTTTTTCTGCCATATATCATACTTTCTCCAAAACAGATCACATACTAGTCCACAAATCCCACTTAAATAAATGTGAAAGAATCAAAACCAGCCCCTTTGTACCCTCAGCTCACTGAACCTGAAACTAAAAACCTTACAAAGTACCAACAAATCAAAATCCTGGTTGCTCAAAAGAATTAAAAACAATAGATAAACTCCTAGCCAAACTTAACATGAGAAATAAAAGTCACATCAATGCAATTAGAAATGAAAAAGTTAAAATCACAAAAAATACCACCAATGTCCAGCATACAGTGACTACTTATTCTTATTTTTTGTACTGGGGGTCAAACTCATGATCCTGCACTTACCAGGCAAGCACTTAATCCACTGAGCTAAATCCCCAGCTATAGTGACTATTACAAAAATTTATTTTAACAAGTTAGGAAAATTTCAATAAATGGACTCATACAAGTTACCAGCACCATAAAAATGGCAGAGTGGTGAGCAGAGATTGAAATAGAGGCTTTCTGAGAATCGGTGGCCAGGGACTGAAATATACTAACATGAGGAAAGAAGTAGAAAAGTAGGTCCCCAGCACCCAGGAAGAACCTGGAGTGAAAACTGAAACCCATGGGGAGAGTGAAGAGACAAACTTCAAGGAAGAAGGAGATGGGCAGGTGACGCTTTCTTCCTGAGTTTAACTCATTGCAGGGAGTGATGATTGCAAAATTCACTCAGGTTAAACAGATTTTGCTGCGGGCTGGGTGGGCCTTATTCTGCCCTCCATGCCAGAAGCCAGACATGATTTTGGTGAAAATAAGGGTGTCAGCTTGCTGGGATTATCCTCTACCCCTGCATAACCCTGCTGTTGGCTTGCTTGGAATGATCAACATGGATATGGAATCTACACACACAAGTGGCAGGCAGACAAACCTTGAAGTGGACATTATTTTCATTTTATTTTCTATTTCTTTATTTTTTCTATTTTTTATTTAGCTTCCATATTTACTTTCTTGCTTGTTTTTATGTTTTATCTGTGTTTGTTTATTGTTTGTTCTTGTTTTTATATGAGTGTGAACATGGCTTATAGTTTTTTTGTTGTTTTTGTTTTATTGTTATTGTTACCTCCTCCTCTTCTTCCATCTGCACCAGTTTCCAAAAGTATACAAGATCTTTCTTTGCCCTACAGTCATGCTTCTGTTCTCTTCCTTTTCCCCCAATCCCTTCTAAATTTTTTCCCCAAGAATAAAATTGCCATATTGATGACTTATTTATCATGCAGATTTTGTTATATAACCAAAAATATAATTCACTTGGTTAATGTGGCAACTATTTTTGGTACTGGGAATCAAACTCAGAGTTTTGTGCTTGCAAGGCAGGTGCTATGCTGCTGAGCAACATTCCCAACCAAAGATAGTAAATTAATAATTATCTCAGTTTGCTATTTTCTATGCTGTGTTTAACATTATTGTTATTACCAATTGTACAAATTTAGCTCAGGTGACATAATTTTTCGAACCAGTTGTTCTTCCTAACATATGAAGACTGAGATTACCTAAGGCTCATAAAATATACTATGCACTAGTGTTAAAAAACTAAACAAACAAAGAAAAACAGGATTTGGGTCAAGTACACAGCAACTTCTCATCCCCAAGAAACTAAAGAGGAATAATCTTGCAATAGACCCAAAACCTAAAAGTCAACTTCACCTGGAAGACACCTCAGAAGTAGCTACTGCCTAAATATTCTAAATACTACCAATAAGGCTACTCACCATAGGCAATCAAAGTAGTAACCCAGGAACTAAGCAAAAAAATGCAGAATGAGAAGACACTCAAACAAGATGCAACCACAGACTTTCAGCTCAATGAAGACAAACTCAGGGAGCAATGAGGTAGAACAATCTGAAAGCCACTCACCTGGACTCATTGAGGTGGTAACAGCAGAGCAAATGAAAGAGGCTCTAGAAAAAAAAATCAAATCATAAATAATTTCACAGATAATTACAGTGATGGTGACCATATGAAAGACATGCTCAGCGATCTACAGCAGATGTAATAATAATAATAGATCTCATAAAAACAATGGAAACTATGAATGCTCAACATAGGAAACAAATGGAATTCATGAAACATATTCAAACAGATACCAGAGATTAAAAATTCCATTGAAAGTATACATATCATAATGAGCCAATGTGAGGATGGAATCTCAGATACAGAAGACGGGATTGTGGTTCACAATCATGAAAGGAAGATTTCTTTAAAATAGCAAGGGACTGTAAAAAACTCAATCCAAGAACTGACAGATGGTACTGAAAGAAGAATAAAACAAGATTGATTAGTCAATGAAAACTCATGAGCCATAGCAAATGACATTTTAAAAAAACCTATTCATAGACATCATGGTAGAAAACTTCCTTAGCAGGAAAAAAGAATTTAACATACAGATAAGTGAGGCATATAGAACTACAATTAGCCATGATCAAAAACAAAATGTACAACAAGGCATATAATAGTCAAGATTCCAGAATTCAGCACAAGAGCAGAATATTAAAAACTGTTAGAGAAAAGAAACAAATCACCTATAAAGGAAAACCTATCAGAATCACAGCAGACTTCTTAACAGAAACCCTTGAGTCAAGGAGAGTTTGGAGTAAAGTATTTCAAGCCCTAAAAAAAGCCTCTAACCCAGATTGATATACTTCACAAAACTATCTTTTAAAATTGGTGGAGAGGGCCAGAGATGTAACTCAGCTGTGCAGTGCCTACCTGCTTGGCAAGTGCAAGGCACTGAGTATGATTCCTGGTACAGAAAAAAAAACAGTTGATAAAAATAACATACTTCCATAAAAAGAACATACATAGAAATTCTTGACCACCAAATCAGCACTCTGAAATGTTCTGAAGGACATTCTAGAAAGAGATGATAAGGACTTGAACTACATGAACTCAAACATAATGAATCCAGGCAACGAAATAATTAAACAGAGGTGGGTGAGGGAAGGAGCAAACAACAGAAAAATAATATGACAAAGATAAATCAAAGCATATTAATTATAACCATAAATATTAATAGTCTCAAGTCTCCAATCAAAAGGAGAAGACAGGCAGAATGGATCAAGAAGCAAGATCCAACAATATGTTGCATGCAACAAGCACATTTAATTGGAAAATAAATTTGTAGACTGAAAGACAAAGGATATAGAACAATACTCCATCCATCAGGAACCCAGAAAAAAGGCAGGGAAAACTATTCTACTTACATACAAACTGGATTTCAAGCCAAGACTGATTAAGAGAGGTAAAGAACATATTTGTGAAAGAAACAACTCAAGAGGAAGAGATAACAATCATAAATATGTATGCATCAAATACCAGGGCATCCAACTACATAAAATAAATATTAACAGACATAAAAATATCACATAAGTAGTAATGCAATTGTATTGGGGGAATGGAAACCCACTGTCAAAAATAGAAGAATCAACTGGGCAAAAAATCAACAATGAAATATTAGAACTGAACCAAACTTTTGAAAAATGGAGGTAGCAGATAGCTACAGAATATTTCACCTCAAAACTGAAGAATCCACATTCTTCTGGGAGGAATACAGAATGTTATCCAAAATAGACTGCATACTAGTTCACAGAAGAAGCTTGAGTAAATGCAAAGTAATTGAAATTATTCCATGCATATTATGAGACCACGGAGCAATAAAATTGGAATTCAATGACAAGAGAAACCAAAAGAACTTTGTATGCACATGGAAGTTAATTAACACCATCCTGAGCAACCAAGGGGTCACAGATGAAACTAAAGAAGAAATTAAACAGCTTCTATGATTTAATGATAATGCCAATACAACATAGCAGAACTTATGAGATGCAATAAAAGGAGTTCTACAAGGTAAATTTATAGTAGTGAATACATATATCAGGAAAACAGCAAGCCCAAATAAACACCTTAGTGCTTAACCTTAAGCTTCTAGAAAAAAAGCTCATTGAGGGAGGAAATTATAAAGATCAGAGCAGAAATTAATAAAATGGAGGCTAAGAAAACCATTTAAAGAATCAATGAATCAAAGAGTTGGTTCTTTGAAACATTAAACAAAATCAACAAACAGCAAAAAAATCAAAAAGAGGATAGAAAACACTCAAATTCAAGTAATTAGGAATAAAAAGACTGAAATAACAAGAGATGCGGTAGAAATCTAGAAGATAATTGATATCTACTTGAAGAACTTGTATTTTTTATATTTTATTTAAAGAGAAAAAAATCAAAACAGAAAAAAGGGTTGAAATAAAACAGAATTTCAAAAAAATAAACAGGAAGAAATCACTAGTTGATAAATTACATATTATGCTCTTATAAATAGTTGTTTGAGTTACAAAATTAAAGGATACAAAGTGGACATTCAAACATTGAGACTGCAAACAGTTCTGTTCAATGATGCAACAATAACTTAGTAATATGTTTGTCAATACTACACACTTAAACATGCATACAGTTATATCTTTTAGAGAATTTTCTTTTCCTCTGTTTTTTTCAATAGCAATTACACATTTTGGGTTTTATTACTTCTACACTACTTATTACTTTTTACATTAGAGACACAATGTGATATTTATAAACATGATTTTTAATTATTTCTTAGGAGGATAGTCTCAAGTTGTCTGCATTTACCTATGAAGACCTCAAGATCATCCTTTTTTAGAGCTGAGTAATATAACATGGTATAAAAATGCCACCTTTTTCATCCACTCTGCGGTTGATGGGCCTTTTGGTTGTTTCCAAGATTTAGCTATTACAAATTGTGCTGCTATGAACATAGGTGCACATTTATCACTGTGATATGATCTGAAAAGTTTTTCTAGGAAAATACCCAAGAGAGGAATAGCTGGATTGAATGGAACTTTCAATCCTAGTCTTCTGAGAAATCTCCATACTTATTTACATACTGGATGCACCAGTCTACACTCCCACAAACAGTGGAACAGTGTTCCTTTTTCCCCACAGCCTCATCAAAATTTGTTATCAGTTGATTTCTTGATGGCAGCTATTCTTCCCTGAGTGGGATGAAATGTAAATGCTATTTTAATTTGCATTTCTCAAATGACCAGTGATGGTGAACATTTCTTCATGTATTTATTTTCCATTTGCATATCTTCATCTGAGAACTGTGTGTTTCATCTCAGGTGCCCATTTTATGAGAGGGTTTTTGATTTTGGGAGGCTTGATGTTTTTCAGTTCTTTACATGTTCTGGATATAAGTCCTTGGTCTGAGGGGTTGCTGGCTAAAATTCTTTCCCATTATGTGGGTTTTTTTCACTCTGTTGGTGATTTCTTTTGAAGTGCAGAAACTTTTCAAAAATATGAGATCCCAGTTGTTGATTCTTTGAAGTGTTTCCCATGCAGTTTGCATTTTTTTCATAAATTCTCTGCCTACCTCTATGTCTCCAAGGCTTCTACCTACCTTGTCTTCCAGTAGATTTACTGTTTCTATTTTTTATTTAGGTCTTTGATCCATTTAGACATTAGTTTTGTGCATGGTGATAGGCATGGGTCTAGTTTCAGTCTTCCACATGTAGAGAAGCAATTTCTCCAACACCATTTATTAAAGAAGCTATCTTTTTGAGTGAACATGTTTAGCCCCTTTGTCAAATGTCAGGTGGCTGAGTGTCTTTGTAGTTGTGTTTACATCTTATAATCTGTTCCATTGATCCTCAGGTCTATTTCTTTACCAGTACCATGCTGATTTTATCACTGTGGCTTTGTAGTATAGTTTCAAGTCAGGAATTGAGATACCTCCTGACTTGCTTTTGTTACCTAGAATTGCCTTTGCTATTCTAGGTTTCTTCTGTTTCCAATTGAATTTTAGGTGTGTTTTCTCTAGATCTGTGAGCTATGTTAATGGTATTTTGATTGGTATTGCATTAAATCTGTATAAAAGTTTTGGGAGTATGGCCATTTTCACAATGTTGGAGCTTCCTAGCCAAGAGCAAGGAATATCCTTCCATTTTCTAATATCCTCTTCAGTCTCCCTTTTTAGCATAGCATAATTTGCAGCATATAGGACTTTTACAATCTTAAGTTGATTCCAAGGTATTTGATTTTTTAAGATGCTATTGTGAAAGGCAATACTTTCATACTTTCTTTCTCAGTGAGTTTTTTGTTCATGTACAGGAATGCTACTGATTTTTGAGTGTTGACTTTCTATCCAGCTACACTGCTGAATTTGTTTATTACATCTAGTAGTCTTTTAGTGGAGTTTTTTTGGGGCATCTGTACAGAGTATCATCATCTGCAAATAGTGATAATTTATCTTCTTCCTTTCCTATCTTTATTCCTTTTATTTCTCTCTCTGGTCTGATTGGCCTGTCTAGTATTTCCAGAACTATATTGAATAGGACTGGAGATAGTGGACATCCATATCTTGTTCCTGATTTTAAAGTGAAAGCTTTTAGTTTTTGTCCATTTAGTATAATGTTCGCTGTTGGTTTGTCATAGATGGCCTTTGTCAGATTAAGGTAGATACCATGTATTCCTAGTTTCTGAAGGCTTTTTATCATGAACATATGTTGGAATTTATTGAAGGCTTTTTCTGCATCTATTGAGATGATCATATGGTTTTCATTTTTGGCTCTGTTGATGTGGTATATTACATTTATGGATTTGCATATGTTAAACCATCCCTGCATTCCTGGAATGAACCCCACTTGGTCATGATGTATAATCTTCTTCATGATTTGCTGCATTCAATTTGCCAGTATTTATCAAGAATCTTTGCATCAATGTTCATTAGTGAGATTGGCCTATAGTTCTCTTTTTTAGTTGGATCATTCTCTGGTTTTGGTATCAGAGTAACACTTGCCTGCAGGAATGATTTAGGGAGGGTTGCTTTCTTCTCAATTGCATTGAAGAGTTTAAGGAGTACTGGCATCAAATCTTCTCTAAATTTCTTGTAGAATTCAGCTATGAATCCATCAGGACCTGGGCTTTTCTTTGTTGGTAAGTTTATAATTATATTTTCAATTTCAATAGCTAATATTGGGTTATTCAAAATTGCTATATCTTCTTGGTTGAGCTTTGGTAGTTCATATGTTTCTAGAAATCTGTCCATTTCCTCTGTGTTTTCCACTCTCTGTGAGTAGAGATTTTCAAAGTAGGTATTCATGATCTTTTGAATTTCCATGGGATCTGTAGTAATTTCCCCATTTTCAGTTCTTATTGTGTGAATTTGAATTTTCTTTCTTTCTCTTGATAAGATTAGAAGGGGTTTTTCAGTTTTGTTTATTCTCTCAAAAAACCAGCTTTTTGATTCATTAATTCTTTGTATTGTTTTTTTAGTTTTAATTGCACTGATTTCTGCTCTAATCTTTGCAATTTCCTCTCTTCTAAGAGCTTTGAGTTTAGCTTGCTCTTCTTTTTCTAGAAGCTTGAGATGGAGCATTAGGTTGTTTATTTGTGCTCATTCTGTTTTCTTGATATGACAATTTATTGCTATATATTTCCCTCTTAAGACTGCTTTCATTGCATCCCATAGATTACAGTATTTTGCTTCTATATTTTCACTAAATTGTAGGTATTGCTTTATTTCTTCTTTAATTTCATCTGTATCCCACTGGTTGTTCAAAAGGTTATTATTTAATTTCCATGTATTTGTTCAGGTTTTGCAATGTCTTTTGCCATTAATTTCCAATTTCAGTGCACTATGATCGGATATTATGCATGGTATGATTTCTATTCCTTTGCATTTACTTAAAAATGTTTTATGGGATAATATGTGGTCTATTTTGGAGAATGTCCCATGCACAGCTGAGAAGAATGTGTATTTTGATGTGCTTGGGTGAAACATTCTGTAAACATCTACTAAGTCCAATTGCTCACAGGTATGATTCAGTTCTGTTATTTCTTTGCTGATTTTTTTTTCTAGTTGATCTATGTCTTTGTGACAATGAGCTGTTAAGATTTCCTGTTATAATTGTGTGCTTGTGTATTTGGTTTTTCATGTCAATTATTATCTGTCTTATATAGTTGGGTTCTCCTGTATTTGGCATATATATATTTATAATTGTTAGTTCTTCCTCTTGAATTTTACCACTAACAAGTATGTAGTTACCTTCTCTGTCTCTTTTAATCATTTTAGGTTTGAAGTTCACATTGCCTGCAAATAGAATAATTACCCCTGATTTTTGGTGGGTTCCTGTTACATGGAATACTGTTTTCTATCCTTTGACTTTTAATGTATTAGTTTCCTTTTGGGTCAGTTGTGTTTCTTGTACACAGTATGTTGTGGTATCATGTTTCTTGATCCATTCTGTCAACCTATTTCTTTTTATAGGTGAATTGAGGCCATTTATATTTATGGATATCACTGATATGTACTGGCTCTGCTTTGCAATGCTATGTTCCAGTTGTTTTTTTCTGCTTTTCCCCTTATTTAATTGCTGTTCCTACCTGGTGGTTTCTTTCTGTTATTGTTTTGGGGATTGTGGTCATTTTTATCTCTGTCTAGTATATCTTTCATTACTCTTTCTAGGGTTGGTTTTGTGGATGTGAATTTCTTCAGCTGTTCTTTGTCATGAAAGTATCTTGTTTCTCCATTAAATTTGAATGAAAGTTTTTCTGGGTACATCAGTCTGGGTTGAAGGTTGTTTTCTTTCAGGGCTTGAAATACCTCACTCCAAGCTCTTCTTGACTTGAGCATTTGTGCTGAAAAGTCTGCCATGATTCTAATGGGCTTTCCTTGATAAGTTAGTTGTGTCTTTTCTCTGAGAGCTTTTAGTATTCTGCTTTTATGCTGTATGTCTGAGATCTTAATTATTATGTGTCTGGGTGTGGATTTATGTTGATTTTTACTGTTTGGTGTTCTACATGCCTTACTTATCTGGATATCAGTTTCTTTCACCATATTTTGGAAATTTTCTCCTATTATTTCTGTAAATACTTTACATATGTCATTTTCCTCAACTCCTGTATCTTCACTAATGCCCATTATTCTTATATTGCTCTTGGCATCATCATGAAGTTTCTGCATTGTCATTTCATGCTGCTTTGTTATTTTTATAAGTTCTATCCTTTCCTCATCACTAATTGTGATCCTGTCCTCAAAGTCTGAAATCCTATCCTCAGCTTCCTTTAGGCAGTTTTTCACACTTTCAGTAGAATTTTTTGCTTCTTGGATGTCTCTTTGAGTTTCTTTCATGAATTCTGCTTGCTTTCTATATTATTCATTCAAGGTTTCAATCAGTTTCCCATGCTCCTGTCCTTTTTTTTTTTCTCTATTTCTTCTTTAGATGCGTTCAACAACTCCTTTACTAAGGTTGTTATTTCTATCTTTACATGGGAGAGTACTTCTAACTGGATTTCTTCTATGGCCTCATGGAGTCATTTTTTTTTATTTCACTCGCTATCTTTTCAGAGATTCCTGGTGTGTTACTTTTGGGGTCCTCTATTTCAATGTCTCCTATACTTGCATCTGCTGAACTATATGTTTGAGACTGCATTTTGCTTTTTCGTTTTGCCATTTTCACTCTGCCTGATGTTTTCTATGTGTGGGAAGGGATCACACACATTTGGTTCAGACTCACCAAGTTCTTACAGTTAGTTGGAGGGGGGTTTACTACTGGCCCTATTTATCCCCTGTACACCTCTCTTTTAGGGGTATACTCACCACACTGACACAGTTAATCTACTGCGTTCCAAGGTTTGCCACCTGGCAGCAAAGTTCCAAGATTTTTCACATTGACTGGAGCCTTGTGAAGTCTTCTCATGTTCCAGGTTGGAGAGTGGGCCCAGCAGAAGCAGTCCAGGACAGTTTTCAGCCTGGGGCGGGCTTCTGGGATGTTCCCTGTGGCAGGAAGGCAAACAGGGGAGGTTCCAGGCAGCTTATGCCTGACACAGGCTTCCTCCATGTTCCTGGTGGCAGGGCGGGCCCACAGGGGAGGTTGAAAACCAAACATATCTTTGACTATGCACTAAACTAAAATCAAAATGGATCGCAAATCTAAATATTAAATCTTCTGGAAAATAGAACAGTCAAAATTTTAGAATATATTATTATAGGTAAACACTTTATTAACAAAATTCAGTCACACAGAACTATCACAAAGAATCAACAACTTGGATCTCGTCTTACTAAAAATCTTTTGGATAGTGAAAGAAAACACTAACAGAATGAAGAGACAGCCCACATTATGAAAAAAGATTTTTGCCAGCTATTCTTTAGACAAAGGATTACTATCTAGAATACATAAAGAGCTCAACAAATTTGGACTCCACAAATCTAAAGACCCAATCCAAATGTGGTCACCTGAAATAAATATAATCTTGTCAGATGAAGAAGAAGAAATGGCAAATAAATACTTGAAAAAATGTCCAATAATATTGGTCATTCAAGATATGCAAATTAAAATAATGCTGAACTTCCATCTCACTCCAGAAACAATGTCTATTTTCAAGAAATCAACTAATACCAAATGCTAGCAAGGCTGTGAGGGAAAAGGAACACTTCTCCACTGTTTTGAGAGTGTGAACTGGTGTATCCACTGTGAAAATCAAGGTGGAGATTCCTCAGACAACTAGGACTAGAGGTTCCAGTCAACCCACCTCTTGTCCTTTTTGGTATTTTCCTGAAAGAATTAAAAGCATCATACCACAGGGAAATGTGCGTACATATGTTTATAGTGGCACAGTTTGTAATATCTAAAAATTGGAAAGAGCCCAGAGGCCTATCAACTAATGAATGGGTAAAGATGATGAGTTTTTTTAATACAATGGAGTATTACCCTTTCATAAATAAAAATAAGTTTGAGACATTTCTAGCTAAATTGTTTCACCTTGAGACCACAGTCTTAAGTGAAATAAATCAGACACTTATGTGTAAGTACCGCACTGTTTCTTTGGTATGAATAACAGAAAGTGTAAATAGGACCAAAATGTATAATAGGCATTGTGAAATAGGAAGAAAATATTCAAAAGGGAAAGGGAATTAGGGAGAAGGATGAAAAAAGGAAGGAAGTGGAAAGAAGAAAAATGAGATAAAAAGGAAAAATGAAAGAAAGCTTTTGGGAACAAGCAGGAGAATTGGGGTTGAAGAGAGTGGGGAGGAATGGGAAAAAAATCATGTTATATCATATACAGGTATAAATTCTCTATGATAAATGTGGCCATTATGTATATATAAGATGTACCATTAAATTAATTATTAAAAAAATTAAAAATGAATAAAAATAAAAAAGTAACAGACAAGTGAAATGAACAGACATTTCTCAGAAAAAGAAGTACAAATTGTGAACTAATATATGATAAAACGTTGACTATCTCTATCCACTAGAGAAATGCAGATTAAAAACAATTCTAAGATTAATCTTTTAACAGAAAGAATAAAAATCATTAAGAAGTAAAAAAAAATAGCAGCATGGCTTCAGTGAAAAGAGAAGCCTCCTACGTTTTTGGTTGGAATGTAAACTAGTAAAACTCCTGTGGAAATCAGTATGTAGACTTCTCAGAGAAGTAAAATAAGAAATTCCATATTATCCGGATATCTCACTTCTAGGTGTCTTCTGCCAAAGAGCTAATGGTGTCATACTCCTATGTTTATAGCAATACAATTAATAATACCTAAATCATGTAAATAGCATTTATATCTATAAACAGATGATTGGATTAAGAAAATGTGGTCTCTATATACAATGGAATGGATATAAAGCAGGACAAATTTCTAGGAAACATGACATTTCTTGGAAAAGTCAAAATTTCTATGAAAAAATGAATGTACTGGAAAATATAATGCTGAGTGAAATAAATCATGCACACAAACTTAAATATTGTATTTTATCTCTCATTTGAGTAAGGCAAAATACAAATATAAAGCACAATAAAGGATGGATAGAAGAAGACAAAGAGCTAAATCTCCTGCAAATGAAAAGAGGCCCAAGAGCCAGAGGGGAAGAAGAAGGGAAAGTAAACAGAATAAAAGTACATATGGGAACCTAATGATCTCAAAAAATTTAAATGTTATATGTCATAAATATGAGCTAAAATTAAAAATATCAATGAGAATGAAAATTGTGAGGATTTAGAAGAAAAAAGAGAGAAGTGGGAGGGAAGTGAACATGATTTTTTTTTTAAAAAAAGCAACTTGTATTATATACATGTAACCACTTTGCAAGATGGGATTGTAAACTACATGAACTGCATGGACTTTTATATTTCCTATGTCCTTTTTTTTTTTTTTCATACTGGAGATCGAACTCATGACCTTGCACTTGCCAGGCAGGCGCTTACAGCACTGAGCTAAATCCCCAGCCCCTAATTTTTTTTACTTTTCCTATGTTCTTCAAATGCTGGTCATATTTAAAACTATGATAGAATGGAAGAACTAAAAATAATAAAAATTATGCAAATCCCATCAATTCTAGCAATACTTTATATAAATATAGCACTTTACCATTCTCAAAGCAATTTTGGATACATTAAAACCTCATGACAACCCTGGATTGCCATTATTATCTCTACTTCAAGAAGAGATTTAGTAAGGGGAAGAGGAAGCAAATCTGAAACAGTATCCCAAGTCTACAATGGACAGCAGGCCCTGAGCAGCACCTCACCCCTACATGAGCAAGCAGCAGATCTGTGCGGAGGAGGAACAGGGCCCCACCTACATGTAGAAGAATATACTTGCATTAAAGGAAGAGAACTCCTCCTCCATGTGGAAGAGCAAACATGTGCCAGAGGAGTGGTCCCAATGCCCCACGTGAGAGAACACATCATCACCACAGGAGCAGTGCCCTGCCTCCAGAGATCCAAGGCACAGAGAAGTAGAAGCAAATGCTAATCAACTGACTTGATCCTGGCCAAGGACAACACACAGGAAGAGAATAGATAACCAGACCCTATGGTGGATGGCATTAAGTCCAACAACCCACTCAAACCTCTGCCTTGTGGCCTACATCCCACAGAAAACAAAGTTGAACATGTTATCCAACTACCAAAGGAAGAAAGAACATATCTTGGCTTAGATAGCAATCTCACTCTGGAGGAATTAACAGAGAGGCCTTTAGTGCAAGAAGAGCATCTCAAACTTATAGGCAGTAAAACTGGGCATGGAAAATTGTGACTGGCTAGATACCAATATTGCAGATCATGAAAAGAAACTACTTATTCAATAATACAGGAACTTTTTCATTTCATTTCATTCATTTTCAATCTTTTAAGTTTTTTCCTATTTTGTATTATTTTTATCTTTCCTTCATTGGGGTTTTCAGAGTTTAGGGTTTTTCTCCCACTTTTTTCTCTTCTTTTATTTTCTCTTTTTGCCTTTTGTCTTTCCCACTTCTAACTTATTTTTCACTTCCTTCATATCTTTCTTTTTTAAAGTTTAAATGTGTTTCTTGTCTAGAGAATACTAATGAATTTTGTTCCTTCACCCATTCTGACAGTCTATGTGTTTTGATTGAGGAATTGAGAAAATTTTCCATAAATATTGAAATATAGTTTTGCAAAATATTTCAGCCTGGGTTGTAAACTGTTTTGTTTTAGGGCTTGAAACACTTCATGATAATTCCTCTTGACCTTAAAGTTTTTGTTGAGATGTCTGCTGTAATTCTAATGTGTTTTCCTTTATATGTGATTTGTTGCTTTTCTCTAACCACATTTAAGATACTGATCTTGTGTTGGACTTCCAGGACTTTGTCTATAATGTATTATGGAGATGTGGTTTTCTGATCATGGCCATGTGGGATTCTATTTGCCTCAATTACCTGTTTGCTAAATTTTTACCTTTTGTGGAAAGTTTTCTGCTACTATTTCAGTAAACATTGTTATGTAATTTGTTATATCTTATTTTTCACTAATTCAAATTAATCTTAGATTAGTCTACTTTGCTTGATCTAGATCCATTGAATCCATTTTTAATGTTATCTTGTTTTTAAGGTGTCTTTCATTAATTGGTCAGCAACTACCCTATCTTGTAAGACTATCCTCACATTGGTCATTTGTGCTGCTCATATTTTAATGGAAATTTTAATTTACTGAATTTCTATTTGGAGCCTTTTTGTGAACTGTAATTCCTATCTATGATAGTCATGCATGTTTTTCATACTTTTTTTAGATCTTGTTTTCATTACTGTCTTTTTTAGACTTGCTGATGATTTTGTTTAATTGGCCCAGTAGCTTATGACTTACATCTACTTAGAGCCTGCCAACTGTCTTGAACTGTTTTGCTTCTTCTACATACTAGCCAATAAATCAACCTTAAGGAAATATAAAAGAATTGAAATTACACCATGTGTATTATCAGACAATAGGTCAGTGAAATTAGAACTCAACAACAAAAGAAAACACAGAAATTGTGCAAATGCACGGAAACTAAACAATATACTCTTTAAAAAACGGGTTATGAAAGAAATTAAGGAAGAAATAAGACAATTTGTAGAACCAAATGGTAATGACAGTACAAAGTACTAGACCTTATGAGAAACAATGTAATCAGTCCTAGAGGTAAATTTACAGCTGTGAATGCCCACATCACCAAATAGCAAGCCCAAATAAATAACTTAGCACTGTACCTTAAGGTTCCAGAAAACAAAAAATAATCTAAATCCAAAGCTCATACTAGGAAGAAAATCATAAAATAAGAGCACAAATCAGTGAAACTGAGACCAAAAACTGCAAAAAGCATTAATGAATGCAAGAGTTGATTATTTGAAAGAATCAGCAAAATTTTTAAAACCCTTAGACAATCTAACAAAAAAAGGAAAAGAAAACTCAAATCAATCCAGTTAGAAAAAAAAAGATGAAATTACAATGAACACTATGGAGATAAAAATATTATTAACTTCTTTACAAACCTGTATATAAGTAAATTTCAGAGTTCAGAAGAAAAAATAGATCCCTAGTTCCATATGAATTAATTGAATAAAGAAGATTTAAAATCCCTGAATAATCTTATAGTAAGTAATGAAATTCAAGTGGTAATAAATAACCTACCAACTAATAAAAACCCAGGTCAGAATGGGCTTTTTGATGAATTCTACAAAAACTTCAGAGTTCTAATGCCAATACTCCTCAAGCTTTTAATGCAATTCAAAGGGAAAGGAATACTTCCAAAGTCAGTCCTGAAAGTTATTATTACCGTGATTCCAAAACCAAAGAAGAATCAAACCAAAAAAGAATTATAGATCAATCTCTTTAACAAATTTAGATACAAAAATCTTCTAAAAGATGGGCAAGTATAATGCAACAGATCATCA
This sequence comes from Hydrochoerus hydrochaeris, assembly GCA_004027455.1. NCBI lineage: Eukaryota > Metazoa > Chordata > Mammalia > Rodentia > Hydrochaeridae > Hydrochoerus > Hydrochoerus hydrochaeris. The sequence goes on from PVLA01001120.1 coordinate 142,918, forward strand.
AAAATATCGTACATCATGACCAAGTAGGCTTCATCCCAGTGAAGCAAAGGTGGTCAACATACGCAAATCAATAAATGTAATACATCACATAAAGAAAACAAAGGACAAAAGTCACAGGATCATCTCCACAAATGCAGAAAAACCCTTTGACAAAGTACAATATCTTTTTTAAAGTAAACCTGAAGAACATAGGTACAAAAGCACATTATCTCAATCTAAAAAAAAAAATCATTCATGACAAACCTATTGGCAACATCATATTAAATGGGGGAAAACTGAAGGTCTTCCCTGTAAAATCAGAGATGAGATGAGCAAGTTCACTATGACCACTCCTGTTCAACACAGTACTTGAAATATCAAAATCCATTAGGCAAGAGAAAGCAATCAAAGTGATATATACATATACATATATATGAAAGGAAAATGTCAAATTATCATTATTTGCAAATGACATAATCCTCTACATCAAAGAACCAAATAATTGAACCAAGAGACTCCTAGAATTAATAACCAATTTCAGTAATGTAGCAAAACACAAAACTGACATTCAAAAATTAGTAGTATTCCTGTGCAATAATAATGAACCCAATGAGAAAGAAATTAGGAAAAAAACACCATTCACAATGGCACCAAGAAAAATTAAATACTTAAAATTAACTGAAGAAGTGAATGGCCTTTACAACTAAAACTATACTACTCTATAAAAGGATATCAAAGAAGACATCTGAAAATGGAAAAAATATCCCCTGTACATGAATAAGCAGAACCAAGATAGTCAAAATGTCTAAACTTCTAAAATTAATATGCAGATTTAATGCAGTCCCAATAAACATTCCAACAGCATTCTTCACAAAACTGAAGAAAATCATCCCAAAATTCACATAGGGCCAGGAGAGATCTGATATATCTAAAACAATACTGGGAACAAAGGACAAAGTGGAAGGCATTATCATCCCAGAATTGAAGTTATATTACAAAGTTATTATGATAAAAATGGCATGTTTCTTGCACAAAATTATACAGTGAGAATTAAAGGAACAGAGTACAGGATGCAGAAACAACCTTAAGTGCATTCAACTATCTTATCTTTGACAAAGGCACCAAAAATACACAAGGGTTAAGGTAGACTCTACAACAAATAGTTTTGGGAAAACTGCCTATCCAAAGACAGATGTAAAACTGTGGTGGAAGAGAACAAGAAGTCACTCAGAAACAAGCCCTCCCTGTGAACTAGTGTCATGTGCGGGCTGCTAGGTGGACAACCAGACCCCAGCCTTATCCTATGAATCAGCACCATTTGTGGAATGTGGGGGAAGAGAACAAGAAGTCACCAAGAAGCAAGCCTTCCCTGCAAATAAGCACCATGCACAGGAGGCTGGAGCCAGATGCCAGCCTCTTCAGGTACACAGGCTAAGGAACAAGAAAAGGTTTCCCTGTGCCAGTAAGTGACTAGCTAATCCACAGAAACACAGGCTACAATGATAGCTATTGAGCTGAAATGCAATTTAATGCTTGTAGTGTTTAGTGTTTCACTGACTTTGCAGCTCAAAAGCCAGTATTCTGATCAACTATTCAGAGGATAAGGTGGTAGCCATTGTTAATTCCATATTATCTTGTTTTGAAGTCCTGTATTGTTTTCATTGTTTTGGTGGATTGGGTTTTATTCTGTTTTCTTTTGTTTGATTTTATTATATCTGGTGGTTGTGTGCAGCCACTTCAAAGAAAGCAAGATATATTACAGGTATATTATGGTAGCTGTTTTGGTTTTACTATTGTCTTGTTTTGAAGTCCTTTATTGTATTCATTGTTTTATTTTTATTAGTTCTATTCTACTTCTGTTTTGTTTGATTTTACTATGTCTGAAGTTATTGGCAGATATTGTGAAGACAACAAGAGGCATAATGGTAACCATTGTTGATTTCCTATTGTTTTGAAATCCTGTATCACTTACATTGATTTGTTTTGATTGGCTTTATTCTATTTTGCTTTGTTTTATTCTCTTTAAAATAAAAGTTTAAAAAAGACATGTTTAAATCTAGACCCGTATCTATCACTACTTACTAAAATAAATAAAAATGGATGAAAGAACTAAATATTAAACTATAAACACTTAACCTGATAACAGATAAAATAAGTAAAATTCCTGAATGCACAGGTATATATATTCAAGGACTTCCTGATGAGAATCCCACTATGCAAGATATATTTCTAAGAACCAACAAATGGGATACAAAATTTAAAAAAAAACCTCTGCATAGCAAAAGAAACAAAATTAACAAAATGAAAAAACCAACATATAGAATGAAAAAAACATTTTTCCAGCAATTCATCAGAGGACTCATACCTAGAATATATAAACAACTCAAAAACCTTTACTCCCAAAATAAGACTCAATCCAAATTTGGTTAAGAGAAATGAATGAACACTTCATAGAAGTGCCAATGGCTAGTAAATACATTAAAAAATCTCAACATCACTGGCCACTAAAAATATGAACATTAAAATAACACTGGGATTCCATCTTACCACAGTAACAGTGGCCACCATCAAGAAAATAAATAATAACAAATGCTGAAGAGAATGCAAGGAAAATGTAGCCCTTCTTCATGGTTGGTGGGAATGTAAACTAGTACTATCATTATGGAAATGACTACAGAGATTCCTCAAAAAAAACTGAAACTACAATTTCCATTTAACTCAGTTATTCTCCTATGTATTTTCCTGAAAGACTTAAAGACATTTGCAGTGATACCTACATAATTGTGTTTATACCAAGACAATTCATAATATCCAAATCTTAGAAAAAGGCCCATATATTCATCAACACATAACTGGATAAAGAAAATGTGGTATTTACAGTCAATGATGTATTACTATGTCAGAAGGAAAGATAAATTTGAATTTCTGACTTGAAATAATACTCCAAAGCTACCGTGATAAAATCAGCATGATGGGCCAGGATTTAGCTCAGTGGCATAAGCACCCACCTGGCAAGTGCGAGGTAATGAATTCAATCCCTGGTACCAAAATAATAATAATAATAATAATAATAATAATAATAATAGTATGGTACTAGAAGAAAACAGAGCTGAGGATCAATGGAACAGATTAGAAGATGCAGACACATCTACAAATGTACTCAGCCACCTAGTCTTTGACAAAGTGACCAAATATGTTCACTGGAAGAATAATTTATTAAATGGTGCTGAAAAAACTGGCTTTCCACATGCCACATACTAAAACTAAACACATGTCTATCTCCATGTACTAAAGTCAAAATGGATCAAATATCTAAATATTAAAATAGAATCACTAAATCTACTAGAAGACAACTTAGTTCAAAGTCTTGAGGACCTAGAGGTAGTCAGAGACTTCATGAACAAAATGCAAACTGCATGGGAACTATTTCAAAGAATCAACAACTGGGATCTCATCTTATTAAAACGATTTTGTGCAATAAAAGAAATCACCAACAGAGTGAAAAGACAACCCACAGAATGGGAATAATTTTAGCCAACTGTCCTTCAGACAAAGGGCTTCTATGTAGAACATACAAAGTATTAAAAATTATCAGGCCTTTCAAATTCAAAGACCTAATCCAAAAATGGGCATCTGAGATGAATATACACTTCTTGAATGAAGAAATACAAATGGCAAATACATATATGAAAAAAATGTTCAACATCATTGCTTATTCAGGAAATGCAAATTAAAACAACACTGAGATTCCATCTCACTCTAAAAAGAATGTCAACCATCAAGAAATCAACCAGTAACAAATGCTGGTGAGGCTGTAGGAGAAAAGGAACCCTTCTCCACTGTTGGTGAGAGTGCAGACTGGTACAACTGCTTTAGAAATAAGTATGGAGATTCCTCAAAAACTAAGTTTGAAGATTCCATTCAATCCATTTATCCTCTTCTGGGTATTTTTCCAGATGAATTGTAAACATCATACCACAGTGATAAATGCATACCCATGTTTATAACAGCACAATTTGTAATGACTAAATCTTGGAAACAATCCAAATGCCCATCAACAGCAGAATGGATAAAAAAGATATGATCTTTTTATACAATGGAGTATTGCTCAGCTATAAAGAATAAACTTGAGGCTTTTATAGGTAAATGGATGCAACTTGAGACCATACTAATAAGTGAAATAAATCAGACCCACATGAGGAAATGTCATATTATCTCCTTAGTACAAAAACACTGAAAAAGCATAAGATACAAAATGTATAATAGATATTGTGGAAATGAAAAGGGAAGAAACTTCTCAAAAGAAAGAACAACCTGTATAAGGGAAAGGAGAAAAGAAAAAAAGGAAAATTTTTATATGTATATGTATATATATATATATATATATATATATGATAGATAATTATACTACTAATATCTCGTAGCTCATTAAAAGAAGTTTGTACTTTCATTGTTTGATCAGCTTTTCATGCCTCTGTCTTTGTAATCTGAGCAACTACTTTGAAGAAAACAATATACAACATTAACCATTGTTAATCTCCTGTTATTTCATTTTGAAGCACTGTATTGTAGTTTTTGTCATTTTTATTTTAAAAGAAAGAAAAAGTTAAATTTGAGTCATTTGTGAGAAAATGGATGGGAGCATAATATTAAATGAAATAAATCACACACGGGTTTAAATATCACGTGGTATCTCATGAGACTTACAAATTATAAAGAACAAGATAATAGATAGATACTAGGAAGTAGGGTGAGAGATCTTTCTCAAATGTGAAGGGGAACAAGGAATGAAAGGAGGGAGAAGGAGTGAAGGGACAGGGCTAAAACAAAATTGGTACTGATATGTGTTATGTACCCAAACCAACACCACACAAGAAATATAAACATTATGTGCTGAAAACATATACAAAGAGAAAAAAGGAGTAAAACTAAGAGATGTGGTGGTGGGAGAAGGGGATTAAAAAAGGAATTAAGAAGTGTTATGTACATGTACCAACTTCCCAGAGGGGACATAAATATTAAGTATTACACACATGTGCTAATAAACAAAAATTTTTAAAAAATTTATGGCACATACATGAAAAAAGTAAGATAAAGATAGTTGCTTAAACACATAAAAGTAATGTGTAAAGGCTAAACTGAGCCAAATACAGTGGTACATACCTGTGACTCCAGGTACTTGGAAGGTTAAGGCAGGAGGATGGCCAATTTGAGGCTTGCCTGTGCAGCTTAGCAAGAACCTTTAACAAAATAAAAAAAAGGGAGGGCTCGGGAAGCAACTTACTGGTAGAACTCTCCTGGGCTCATGAGTACCAAAAACAAACAATAAATGCAGAATTGGGACTTAAGTTCTGGCAGTATTAAATTGCCCAGTCTACCTCAAACGTGTGATCCTCTGCCTCAGCTTCCTGTGTAGTTGCGATTACAGTTATGAACCATTGCACCCAGCCCCTGGAAGCATTCTTTACACCATGGTACACTTATCCCAAGAGAAAAAAGAAAAAGAAAAATAGAACAAATATTTACCAACATAGCTCCCCTAAAAATCTATAGTCATATTTAGATTTCATACCAAAAGAGTAGAGGTTCCCTTTAATTTGAGCAGAGATGAAATAATGTAATCACTCCATAAGTCATCCATTCTGTTTATCTTAGTTCATCAAGATATCTACTCTAATTTAGTAAGTTAATATAAAACTTGTAGGAAATATCTACAATACAACACTATATTGAACTAGTAGATTGTAGTTATCTTGGCTTTCAAAAATCTTACCAACTAGTGGAAAAGATAGTTGTCTAACCAACTCCCTAACAAACAACTGCAAAACTGAAGACTAAGACAACAACATCATGGGTTGCCTGGGATCAGATATGTAGTGCTTATTCTGTACCATGATTTGTGATTTGATGGTCCCAACACCAACACCAGGTTCAATGAGAAAGATTAAAATAGAAATTGAAGAGCACACAAAGCAGAGTCTAAGAGGGACCATGGGCTTGTGAGAATAGAACTTACTTCTCCCAGCAATGATGTGTGACAACATGCACGGAATATTGCCAAAGAGAAGATATCTGGGCTTCCAGAGTTGTTGTTTTTTTATGGGAGTATAGTAATTTAATTATAGCTTTTTCAGGGTTGTCTTTAGTAACAAGCCCCACCAAAATGAAGCTAATACAACATGACCTAAGGGCCCCACTGTAAATCACAGTACTAGCAAAGCACTATCTTGTTAGGCTGATAGACCCCAGATAAACAGTTTGAGGTTAACTTGGAGGTTACCTTTCAAAAGTTGGACAAAGTTGAAACTTTTCTTTTGATCCTTTGTTGCCTATCAATATGGTGTCTTGTGGGGCCACAATCTACTGAAGTCTTGATTAGACTGCAATGTCCTAAGTGGCTCATTCACATGGTGCTAAGTGATGCTGACTATTGATTAAAATCTCAGCTATGTCCATCTACTAGAACATGTTATGCATAGTCTCTTCAGCAACTTAGTCATTTCAGAGCATCAAAGGGACCCTTCTGATACATAAAAATAGAAATTGCAGATGTTTTAAAACCCGGTTTTGGGATTGCAAAGTGTCACTTTTGCTGTATTCTACTGATCAAAGCAAGTCACAGATTAGGCCAGATTCAAGAGGAAATAGTCTCTATCTTCTGATAGGAGAAGTGGAAAATAGTTTATAGCCATAATTAATATACAGAACAGCAGATATGCTTCCTTCTGAAGAGACAAACTTCTACAAACTCCGCTACAGTTTAGAGGACACATTGTGAATCCTTTTTGGAAAAACAAAAGCTGGATGGAAGTAGAGCTGATATACTGAATCCTACTCTAGATCTCAGAACTTCCGAGGCATTGGAGCCAAAAAAAGACCAAATATGTATGCCATATTTGTAAGGCACCTACAGTCTATGTGACAATCTAGAGGAAAGATTGCATGTGCTTCATAATCTGCAGCTGCTGACTGCAGTCAATAGAAAACATATCTGAAAACTGGCACCTTTTCACTTTCCCTAATCAGAAGAAGCTACCTTTTTCATATCTTCTTTTTGGGACCTAAACCAGTTGCTAGAAGCTTCAAGAATTTAAGAGTTTTATGCTGGGGGGGTTAGCTGAGTAGTGTAAGTGCCTGCATGGCAAACATGAGGTCATGAGTTCAATCCCTGGCAGCAAAAAAAAAAAAGAATTTAAGAGTTTTAGTTTGGAGTGAGGATATAGCTCAATGGTAGGGTGCATGCCTAGAATTCATGAGGCCCTGTTGCTAAAATAGCATTTTAGTTTGGTAAGTCTGTACCACTGAATTAACTCTACTAGCCCTAAATTTAGCATGAGCCATATAAAGAAGACTTTGAAGACAAACTATGCATGTGAATTCTCCAGAGGACAAACAGTTCTGGATTCCTTTAATCTTTGAAGTGCTTGTTAAAACAACAAAATTTTTCAAGATCAAAATACCATGTTTTCAGTTCTACTTTTAGAAAAGATATTGTTTTCATAGATTTAGTTATAAACTACCTCACTGAAAAAGAAGGAAGCAAAACAAATGAAGAGGAAGCCCTAAGCTTTGTAACAGTTGTAAAATATGAAGGGTCAGAAAGAAGCAATAGATAAATCCATAATCAAAGTTGGAGGCTTCCATGCCTCTCAACCACAGAAAAAAAGATAGGACAACATTGAATATTTAGCACTATCAAATAACTTGACCAAAAAGATATTTATAGAACACTAATCTAACAAAAGCAGAATAAACATTCTTCTTAAGTACGCAGAGCACATTTAACAAAATAAACCTCATTCTAGGGCATATGACAAACCTTAATTATTTTAATTAAAGAATAGAAAGCATAAAAAGTACATTCATAGACTAAGACAAAATTGAATTAAAAATTAATATAGAAAATATCTTGAAAATCACCAAATATTTATAAATTAATCAACATACTTCTCAGTAACCCATAAATCAAAACAAGAGCCTAAAGAAAAATTTTAAATATTTTATGCTAGAGCTGAAATAAAATATATAAAAATGCCTGTAATCCTGGCATTCTGAAGTGGTGCACACCTATAATCCCAGAACTCTGGATGCTGAGGTAGGATGATCACCATGGATTTCATACCAGCCTGGATACATAATGAGTTCAAGGCCAACCTGTACTGCATAGTGAGACCCTGTCTCGAAAAAAATATATGGACCCAAAATATGAATGAATTTTGGAAACATTATACTGAATGAAATATGTTAGATATAAAATGACAGTATTACACAATTCCACTTGATAAAGTACTTGATATAAAGAAAACCATAGAAGCACAGGTAGAATAGAGGTTGCCAGACCTAAGAGTTAGGAGGAATGGAGAGTTTAATGCATATCGGTTCCTGTTTAGAATGATGAAAATGGAGATGAATGGTAGTGATGGCTGCACGACATTGTGAATTTATTCAGTGCCACCATATATTTAAAATTATAAAAATGGTAACATGTATTTATGTATTTTTGCACTGTTACAGCAATTTTAGGCTTACCAGAGGTAAAGAAACCAAGCAGCAGTCAGAGAAGTGGAGGAAACCAAGCTTTATTATGCTAATGGGCCCAGAGAAGTTGGGCACTCAAAAGTCTGAGCCCTGAACATGGGTGATGAGGGCTTTGTATAGGGCTTGTGACAGTAAAAAACAAGCAAGGTGAGTTACAGAAGCAAAACAAAGGCAGTTACTCAAGGGTAACAGGTTTATAGCTCTGCACATCTGGGTGGCCTCAGCCAGCCAGTGAGTGAGTTAACAAAATGTGATGAAGTTGTTTGCTTATCGGTCCAGGCTATGGGAAAAGGAGGGGAATGTCATCAGGTAGTGTCAGAGTTGAAAAGTTGCATTTTTTTTTCAATACCCACCTCTTTGATGCCCCTCTATTTTTATGGGGCATTTTTGTTTTGAGGAGCCTGTATCTGTGTATGCTTAGGGTCTGGGCACTGGGCCTCCTACTTTCTATTAGGGATACGTAAGGTTGCTGAACACCCAGACTCTGGGAGGAACAAGAGTGGCCATATAGGTAGCTACAGACACAGAAATACAGAGCCAGTAGTTTTTAGACAGAGAGGAATTAAACCAATTGAGTAATAAATGTCCTGTACAGATTGTTGGGCATCTACAGGAAGACTGGTGGATAAGCCTTTGTGGGGAATTGGAGGATTATACTGGCTAATGTGACTATGTATATAGGAAGTGATACCATACTGGAAGCAAGAAACAACCTAATTGTAGCACCAACATGATGGAAAGTAGAATCCACAAAAAGAGGTATAGAAAAAATGGGGTGTCTGGGCCTGCCTTATCCATCATGGAACTTATTATCAAGGAGAGGCCAGGAAAATGAAAACAATGTGGCATCCTCTGGGTATAGGTCATACAGAGTACCCTAGTTTAGAAAAGACCCCTTTTAGTCTATATTTAGCTTTTATGGGAGATGTATCCTCCCATGTACACCATCCTCGAGCTTCTGCCATGTGTAGACTAGTCAGTTTCTAGTGTGATTAGAGCAGAGTTGCCATAACACAATGGTATCATTGAGGTCATGTTGCCTTCAGGCAGTCTCCAGCAGAGTTGAGTCTTCAGTGGATCTTGTGAGTTGTGATGAGCAGTCTAGGAGGCTGAAGAGTCTTCAAGGTGAGCCTTTTTCAGCCTCATATGGTATACCCAAGATATGATACCTAACAGGAGTCAGAGTGACAAGCACAACAGTGTGGTGCCCTGTCCACACAGGATGAAATGTTTCCTTTTTTCAGTCTTTGACCTAGACTGAATCCCCTGGAAGGAACAAGTGTGCAGGGCTTCCTGAAGTCATTGGAATTTTCTCGGGAACAACCTTATCACTGTAAGGGAACACTTTTCCTAGAGCCTGTAATTCATCAGTCATATTTGATTCTCCTAGCTCTCTGATTGTTCCTTCGAAGGCCCTAATTAGGGGAGGGGGCCTCCCAAGCAGAATTTCATAGAGGGAATAGCCAGATGGTCCTGCCATGCATTGGATCTATAGTAGGGCCAGGAATAGTGTATCAACACAAGGTAGATGAGTTTTCCGGCAGAATTTGGCTACAGTACTTTTCAGGGTGCAATTTATGCACTCTGTTTTCCCTGAACTTTGTGGCCATGTGGAGATATCATCTGATCTTTAACAAATTTACAAGCATCTGTATTATTTTTTGCCATAAAGACCAGTCTATTGCCACTCTAAATAGTGAGGGGGCAGTTCATACTGGGGAATGATTTCTCACAGCAATACCTTGGCCAACTCTTAGGTTTTTCTCTCTGTGTTGGTGTGGCCTCCATGCAGCCTGAGTATCTACAGATGAAGATTAGTAAATATCTGTAACCATGGCATAGCTTTATCTCTGCAAAGTCTTCCTCTAAGTCTTTAAAGTGGGAGGTCCTAGTGTATTGTATTCCCAGAGCAAGTTTTGGCTTTTGCAGAGGGCTGTCCTGGACAAAGGTTAGGCATCTTTGGTATAATGTGTCACATAGGGATGACAGTCAAGAGATGTAGAAGTATCAACTTGACAGAGTCTCTAGAGCTGTTTTTTCTAGATGAGTTCTCCAATGGCCTTCTTGAAAAAATGAATAAGCAATCCAGTGGGTATGAAAGTTCTTCGACCTGGAATGCCCACCATCCTTCCCTGTTTCTGAAAGTTCTTTCTTTCTGTACCCAGTGGTTTTCCTTAGGAGAGTATCCCCATGAATTGTCTGCTGGAATACCTGGTGCTCTGTTTTGTTTGTGGAACTTGGGAAGGCACTGGTAATCCTTCATAGAATAGCAGTCAAAGACATCAACCTCTTTCAGGGTCAGGACAGGGAAGCCTTTGGAGGCCTCTGGATATGGCATTATGTTTGAGATGGATATTTGTGCAGCATTTCTGGCTGTCTGATCTACCAGTTGAATTTTTTTTGTAATAGGACTGTGTCCCTTTTGATGCCTTTGGCAATGCATGATAGAGATCCTTTTGAGTTTCCTAATGGCTTCTAGGATCTAGAGAATTTTTTTCTTTGTTTTTAATTCCTTTTTTTCCTACTGTTAGTGGTCCTCTTTCCTTGTATATAGGTCCAGAATATGGACTGTGACAAATGCATACTTAGAATCAGTGTCAATGCTGACATTATTTGTCTCTTGTCCAACAGAGGGCCCAAATGAGGGTCCAGAGTTCTGACCTTTGATCAGACCATCCTTTTTGCAAATGGACCAGCCTCAATAACTTGTTTAGTGATTATATATCCAGCCCAAGATTCACCATCCCAAATAGAACTACTGCTGTTGGCAAACAAAATGGCATCTTGTCTGGGCTCTGGGGTCTCACTGAGGTTGGGGTGACTAGAGAGCACTTCACTGACGACCTCTTCACAGTTATGGGTCTGGTGGTCCCTCTTCAGTTGGCAAGAAATTGGCTGGATTTAGGATATAAACAGTATCTAGGTTTATGCAAGGATTTCACAGAGTAGGCCCTGGTACTAGGTCATTTTTGCATTTGAGAGCCATTTGTGTCCCTGGTTATTCATCAAGGTCATAACCAACTATGGGACCTTTACTCCTATGGCTTGTCCCAGTGTCATTTGGCCAGCTTCTTTAATGAGGGTGACTATGGTCGTTAGGGCATGGAGACATGGGGGACATTCTGTTGCCATGGTGTCTAGTTGCTTAGATAGATATGCTACTAGCCTTTGCCAGAGTCTAGCCTTTTGAATTGGGACTGTGTGTCTTTTTGCAGACACACAGATTGAAATCTTAGTTCATAGCTGGCAGTCCTAGTGTAGGAGTATGAGCAAGTAGCCTTTGAAGGCCTTATCTTTTCTTTTTTTAAATTCTATTTAAAAAAGAGAAAAGTCAGAAAAGAAGAACTAAAAACAAAAGGCATAAACAACAATGGAAAACTCAAAACAATAACAATGTAAGTTTTCAAAACAGAATGAAAGAAATTTAACAATGGTTGTTATATTGCATATTGTTCTCTTTTTTTCAAAGAAAGAAAAGAGAATTAAATAAAATAGAAAAACAGAAAAGAAGGGTAGAACAATGCCAAATAAAAAAATTATCATCATAGAATTGTTAGTTGATACATTACTCATTGTCATCCTAAAAAATAGTTGCCAAAGTCACAAAATCAGAGCATAAAAAGTGGCTAAGCACTCAAACATTGACAGTGCAAATCCTTCTGTTCAATGTTCCAACAGAAGTTCAGTAATATGGTCATCTATCTTACTATACATACCGTTATATTCTTTAGAACACTTTCCTTCCCTTTTGCATTCACAATATCTATTATACCATTTGGGTACTATTATTCTGTCAGTTTTTATTATTTTTTACACTAGAGAGACAATGTGATATTTACTCATGTGAGTCTTGTTTATTTCACTAATGAGGATATTTTCAAGTTGCCTCCATTTACCTATAAAGGCTTCAAGATCATCCTTTTTATAGCTGAGTAGTATTCCATTGTATAAAATTACCACATTTTTTTCATCCACTCTGCAGTTGATGGGCATTTTGGTTGTTTCCAAGATTTAGCTATCACAAAGGCCAACCACCATGCTCCTGAAAGCCTTTTCTTGTAGCTCTCTCAACTCAAGGGGCTTTTCCTCGGCCTTGTCAAGGTAACAAACACAGAGTGGCTTGATCTATTTAGAAAATCCTGGTATTGAAATGTGACAATCCAGCTGCTTCCAGGAATTCTCAGAATTCCTTATTGTTTGGTCTTGAGATGGAGCAAATAACCTGCTTCTTTTCTAGCCCTGGCGACTAGCCACCTTTTGTTATGATGAACTCCAAATAACAAACAGAGGGGTAGCATATTTGTGTCTTTTTCTAATACACTTTTTATCCTGTGCCCTGAAGTAAATGAACGAGGGCCCATGTCTCTTTCATTCTGACTCAGCTCCTGCCAAAGTGAACTAGTTTTCTTCACCTTCTGACTCCAGCCGATATCTTGATGGTCAGAGGTGAGGGTCCAGGTAATTTTCTGAGCCTCACTGGAGGAGCAGGCCCTCATTTTTTCAGTGTCTTACTTGCTTATAGTGGTACATTGGTTGTCTCTTAGAGGGGGACATACTATTTCCCCCCTTTCATTGTGGAGCAGGGTTATGTGTGGGGTCAAACCTTCCCAGCTCAGCAGCCAGGAGGAGACCTTTTATTTCATTCACCTGTTGTATTCTTTTCCTTGGCCTCTCTGTCCCAATTCACAAAAACCTTGAAGGCCACTTCTAGTAGTCATGTTCCAATAATTTTAGCAAAATACTCTAACTTCTAGAGTTTTCAGGGAATGTCAGAGGCCACCTGTCCAGTGAAAATAGCATTGATCATACATTAATTTTCTGTGGCCTCAGGCTCTCTGGGACATTCTAGTGAGCTCATGACACTCATTCTCCCCCTGTTGCCACGGACTGACTGCATTCTGCCAACAGCCTCAGGGCCTGTCCATTGGCCTCATCCAAGCTTGCATATCAAAAACATTAATTTGTTTTTGGATGAAATCATCTTCAATTTAAATGTTGTCCTTTCCTTTTATCTGTCCACAGGTTCCAGCAACTGCCCTCAGTTCTGTGGAATTGTGGATGGGCAGCCTCCATACCCCAAGGTCCCACATGTTCTGAGTGGCTTTTTTATACTCTATACATTCCTAAAGACCCCTTTAGGAAATCTTCCACACATGTTATTTTAATTTGAGTGTGCTAGCTCTTTTTTTCTGAGACCTCTCAGCTATAACTTTCAAACAGCTCTTATTCTTCCATTGCCTCCAAACTTCTGACCCCCATAATAACATCAGAGCAGTCCTTACCTCAGTCTCTAAAATTCATGTCCCTCATAGTGTTTTCTGTTCTGGTAAAAGACAACTCCACACTCTTAGTTACAGTTTTTCAACCTCTCTTTCTCTCACACCTACATTTGATCCACCCATCAGTATGTTTAGTTTAGTTTAGTTGTTTAGTTTAAGTAAGAGAAACAACGATGCTTTTCATATTCTCAGCCTCTGTCAGCAAAATTTATCAGCTCTACTGTTACAATATGTCCAGAAGCAGATCATTGCTTATATCTCCTCTACTCAATCCAGCCACAACAATCTCACAAAAGGAGTACTATAGTAGTCTTCTGCCTGAGTTCCCCACACCCATCTGGTCCTCTGGATCATTTTTCAGTCATCACCAAGAGGAATCTTTTACAACCTAAATTCAGTCCTGTTACTTTTTTAAGACTCTCCCAACTGACTGTAAAAGCCAAAACCCTACATGGGCCTCCAAGGTTCTATCAGGCCTCCATCTGCAGCCCTTCTACCTTACCACATTTGTTTTTGTCATTTTTTCTTCTGCTCATTTCGTTTTAGTCTATCTTGTGCTCTGGTCTCCACAGGCCAAGCAAAAAACAGTTGCACATTTAAGAGGTTTCTTTGGAGTCTCTGGTCAAATGCTGGCTTGTCCCATAGGCCTTCCATTCTCCTCCATAGAACTTAGCAACAAGACGCATTTTGTTTACCTCCCTTTATCCCCTCAAGCTTTGGAAAACAGGGCCTTTGTTTTGTTTACAGATATCTAATTGCAAAGTGCTCAATATACACTTGTTGAATATATACACGCCTTTAAAACTGTCAAGAGACCCAAGTGTGATGGTGCATGTTCATTTAATATTCTGATCTTATATGCAACATGTTCAATTCAAGAGACTCAGCCAGTTCTGTACTGAAAACAGTGGGAAATTACTCTTATTGACCCATCTGCCCCAACACTGGGTCATGTCAGACTTTATGAGTCTCATTTCACAGGACCACACTCTCCATGATTGTTTACATTTTTTATCATGGCCAAGCATGGTATCAGTTCCCTGAGAATCATTCTATGGTTGGAACCAAGTACACCATACTTTGACTGTGCTGCCATCTCTATCCAGGTTTCTGCATTTTCCTACCTCCACTGGAACTCTCAGATTCCTGGAACCAGGTTTGGTGACCTAATGCCAGAGACTTTACATCCAGGAAATTCTTAGAATTAGCCTAATTTTTCTGTAAGAAAACTAATTGGGGAAGAAGGTGAGGTGGAGCTTTTGGTGGAGGGAGAGAGCACCTTCCATTCTACTTACTCTTATGGTTCAAATTCAGGGAGACAAGGACAGGGCAAGGTTGACGGGTGAGGGGCTCATCTGAGGGACAGGAGGCTTTGCCTGGGAAAGCTGCTCTGCTGTGGCTCTGGGGAGGTTCAGTTTACATTAGGCCCTGGACAACAAAGACACTGCTCTGTCCCTTTTTTTCTCTTGGAGAATTATACACATGATAGGAGAATTTGGGTTCTCTCTAACAAGGAATCTATGTATGAAAATTGGTTGGGGTGGCCAGGCACTCTGTTCTCTGCCCTCCATAATGTTCAGAACAGGACAAGTTCCCTCTGGTGGTCATCCTATCTTGACTCAGGACAAGTTGAAAAAGTATTCTAGTTTGACAAGTCTTATTCTAACACCATATTCACTGTTGAAAGTCTTCCTAAAGTTTTTGACCATGCAGTCTATGACAGTAAGCATGGAATATGGAGTTCCCATCCCAGGATTTTCCCACCCTGTGAAGAGTGTCCTCACAAAGAAGGGAGCTTCTTAGAGGAAATCATTCAGATAGCCACCTAGCTGTGTTCATCATGAGAGTTTAGGGTTATCTTGGCTAAGGCATATCTGCATAAATCTGGGCCTGATCAGCCTCTTATTATGGAAGGTGAGTTAATATTGTGCCATACAATATTATTATGATACCACAGGTTAGGGCCCAGTTGGGCTCCTTAGCTTAAACCATGGAGCCATATACATTCACATTCACTCAGACAATCACTTAGAGGTTGTAACATTCCTTCCCCACTTGTGGGAGTTCCCTGACTGAAACTTCTGCTATGAGACCCTGGAAGTGATCAGCTGCCCTTCTGTCTGTAGTGATGGGCCTGACAGGGGATAGGATAGTGCCCAGGGCCTTCCTTTGTCCAGAAGTCCCAATGGGGAGCTGTTCCACTTCTCCACCGAGTCTAGTCAGGAGGATGTCCAAGCACATACAAGTCCTGTCTTCCTAGGAAGAAAGTCTCACCAATTAGAAGAGATGCATGCCACCCCATTCTCCAAGGAGTGTGCCTGCAAGGCACTATGTTGACTCTGAGTAGGTGACTCAAAGGGCCAATGAGGTTGGTCTTCCTGTTCAGGGAACCAAATGTTACAGCAATTTTAGGTTTATCAGAGGTGAAGAAATTGAGCAGCACTCAGAAAAGTGGAGGGAATCAAGCTTTATTATGCTAGTAGGCACAGAGGAGTTTGGCACTCCAAGTCTGAAACCCAAGCCTCAGTTATGAGAGCTTTA
Source organism: Hydrochoerus hydrochaeris (assembly GCA_004027455.1). Classification (NCBI taxonomy): domain Eukaryota; kingdom Metazoa; phylum Chordata; class Mammalia; order Rodentia; family Hydrochaeridae; genus Hydrochoerus; species Hydrochoerus hydrochaeris. The sequence goes on from PVLA01001120.1 coordinate 159,255, forward strand.
TATAGGGCTTGTAGTAGGAAAAGGCAAGCAAGCTAAGTTACAGAAGCAGAAAAAAAGGTAGTTACTCCAAGGTGACATATTTATAGCTCTGCACATCTGGGTTGCCTTGGCAGACCAGGGAGTGAGATAACAGGATGTGGTGAAGTTGTTTGCTTATCAGGCTAGGATGCAGCTGATATGGGAAAAGGAGAGGTTTGCCAGCAGTTGGTATCAGAGTTTAAAATTTCATTTTCCTCAATAGTACCACAATAAAAGCTATAAAAATTATGTGATAATGATAAAACCATACATACAGATAAATTTACCATGTTGAATTCAGTGCATATGCTAAAAAGGAATAAAAAGGAATGGAGTTTAATTCCCAACACTACAACAAAAAGAAACAGGAAGGAAGGAAGGAAGGAAGGAAGGAAGGAAGGAAGGAAGGAAGGAAGGAAGGTAGGTCAGATTCAGGAAGCTGTGAAAAATTCAAATAGGACAAATCCTCCCCCAAAAAAAAAGGAAGAAAAAAGAAACAGCAAACTTAGGATAGAGCCAGGAATATAACTCAGTGGCACAGTGCCTGCCTGGCAAACATGAGGTCTTGAATTCAATTCCCAGTACCAAAAAAAAGCAAAAAAACAAAGAACACAACAACAAAAATAGGAGAAAAGGACAAACCAATATCCATTCTCAGTTATAATGAAATCAAATTTCTAGTTAAAAAAAGACATCTAAAGAGTGTGTTTGAAATTCAAAATTCAGAAGGATGTACCTAATTTTCAAGCTCTTTTTAAAAGGAAAACAGCAATAAGCAGAAACAAAGATGCAAATTATGAACCCATATTCATTATTATTTGGTACAAACTAGAAAAATTATTCTTATTTATCTTCAATATCAAAACATCATTTAAACTCTACTTATTTTTCACTTATTTGTATCTTGTCTTAAATAAATATGAGGCTAAGAATATAGACAAATATATTCAAATATTTAACTCAGTTATTTTTTGTCTCATTAAATCTGGAAAGATTGAAAATATTGTTTAGCTGCTATGGCAAGCAGAATAATGCTCCCTGAGGTCTCATACTCACACATGCTCCATGTTCTCTCTCTCTCTCTCTCTCTCTCTCTCTCTCTCTCTCTCTCTCTCTCACTTGCTTGCTCACACTCTCATTCTTGCTCTCATTTTCTCTTTTTCATTTGGAACTTATTATTATAGACATCTGATTTAGATAGAAATCAATATGCAGTCAGAGAAACAGTGGATTCTCAAGGAAGTCACCACAAAAGATAAAAGCATCAAGGGCTAGTGAAAGCCTCAGGGATCCCTCCCCTTACCTGGAGGACCTTGGCAGTTATGACCCCTTGCCCAACCCAGAGGACCTCAGACTTCACAAGCCCTCCTCCCCAACTAGAGGGCCTTTTCAGGCCAACAAGTGTCTGGGTGAGGCCTCCCAACACTCAGAGGACCTTGGCAGGCTGGCTAGAGTATCACTAAGCCCTCCCTCAACCTAGAGAACCTTGGTGGGCCAGTGAGAGTCTTGATGTCCCCTTATCCCATCTGGAGGACATTGGGCCAGCAAGAGTCTGGGTGAGACCTCCCTCCACCTGGAGGATGTCAGCAGGCCTGTGAGAGTGTCAGTGACCCTTCCCTCTACCATGTATGACCTGAAAGAGCTTTCCCCCACCTAGAGGACCTCAGCAGGCTGGTGATAGTGAGGATAAGCCCTCTTTGTGCCTAGAGGACCCAGGTTGACCAGCTAGAGTGTGGGTATGGTCTAACTCCACTTGGAAGAATGCAGTTGGCCTGTAAAAACCCTAATGACACAGAAGGTCTCTGGATGTGGTGCAAACCATGGACAGGTGGGTATGAAGGCCTGGAAAACTCTGAAATGACAGTAAAAATGCAGGATAAGGGTGGGTTCACATCAATACTCTTAGGATGGTCTGTCCAGCACAAACCCAGGACTCATTCAAATGGTCCAACAGGATGAATTCAGGTGACTGGCCCCTCCCCTACACTGCAGCACCTAGAAACTTGGTGAATGCCAGTTGCACAGTAGGACACTGGCTAAGATACACACAATGGACAGGCGAGACTAACAAGCTTGAAAAGACCAAAATATGAACAAAGAAGTGAAAATGACAAGACAAACAAAAAATGCAATCACAGACACCCCATTCAGCCCATCTGGAACAAGTAAAGGGGACACTGACATTGAATAAATTGGAAGCCACAGACCTCAAATTTTGAAAGAGATAGCAAGTGAAGTAAAGGAACAAATCCATGAGGCTACAGAGGAATCAGATCAGAAATATATCAGAAATAAAAGAAATGACAACCAGAATGAAGGAATTGTTCAACATAACTAGAGAATACATAGATAAAAAAATAGAGGAGCATAGGAAAATGATGGAAACCTTAATGAACAATGTAGGAAAGGAACACAATGCATGAAACAGTTTCAAGGAGTTATCCGGGAAATTGAAAAAGCCATTGAAAGCTGGCAAAGCCATTTGAACAAAACTGAAGATGTACTTTCAGACTTTGAAGACAAGATTGTGGCTAGTGGTAATGAATGGAAAGATTTCTTAAAAATAACAAAGGGGAGGAGGAGCTAAAGATGGCTGATCAGTGAGCAACAAAATACAAAGCCTCCCAGGAGAAACAACGCATATGCCAGAATAAAACATCCTGGAGAGTTCCAGACAGAGGGAGATGGATCCTCTTGACACAGGAAGAAATTAAAACGTAAAAAAGCTCATCAAACATGTAGTCTCGGGGCTACAATTGGAATAGCTAAAATTATTGGACTAGGCATTTTAAATGTGACTTGCCAAGTTTGCGTTGGCCAGAATTTGCAAATTCGTGCCAGACAGCAGAGCCACCCAAAATTGTTCTCACCACCACTCACAGGAGCCACAGCCACTCTAAAGTCGGGGGTTGCTGAGCCCAACAGAGAACGGAGCCGGTGAAAGGACCTTCATTAATCCATGGTCAGTGCTGGGAATGAGACCCCCCCACACAGGAAGGGTGCGACAAAATGGGCAACATGTTGCAATCAGGCAGGACGAGCCTGAACTGGGAGCAACAGTGACTTCAGTTGATTGCTCCCTCCCCAGAGCAGATTCGTGGGATTTGCTTGGATTGGGCTGTGTCCCTGGCCGGAACCCAATGAGCCATCCCAAATTGATTCCCTGCGCCTAGCATGCACTAACCTGGTGAAGGCCCCTGAAGTTTGGCTGGCCTGGTGGGGAGGAGCCAGCATATGCAGCAACTGCTTACACCTCAGTGACAAGAGCAGGCAGGAGAGGGCGGAGTTCCCTTGCCAGTGTGCTTCAGAGGAACTGTGGCCAACAGGGAAGGGGACTGGGACCTCCATTGTACACCTATGTGGAGTAGGCCGGGACCATGACAGGAGAGAGAGGCAAGAGGAGGCCCCCAGCCCAGAACCCTGAAAGCAGTGATCCAGGAGAGGGAAAAACAAGGGAGACTGAGGATGGCAAACATGCAACATCAGACATGGCTTCGATAGACATTAAGAGATATCTTCAGGACCTTGTAGACCAGCTCAGAACTGAAATATTAAATCAGGTAAAGCAAGATATGAGCAGAGTAATAAAAGAAATGCTAAGCATCTCTCAGGAAGACATAGATGGAAGAAGGGAGGGATACACAAAAAAGAGAGAAACATTCAATAAAGAAAATATAGAATGCATGAAGCAGATTCAAAGAGATTACCAGGAAATTAAAAACTCCATTGAAAGCTGGCAAAACTCCTTAAAAGAAACTAAGGATAGACTATCAAAACTTGAAGACAAGTTTGCAATGTGTGACCATGAAAGGAAAGATCTCTTAAAAATAACAAGCAAACAGGCAGTAACAATACAAAGGCTAGAAAATGACAAGAGAATCTATAATTTAAGAATAAGAAATGTGAACAAAGAAGCAGGAATACAAACAGGCAAATTACAAAGGCTATTCACAGAAATAATTAAGGAAAACTTCCCAAGCATGGGAAATGAAAATGACATTTGGTTATATGAGGCATACAGGCCTCCAGCCACCTACAACCAAAACAGAGTTACACTAAGACATATAATAATCAAGATACCAGAAATTCAACATAAAAACAGAATATTAAAAGCCATCAGAGAAAAGAAACAGATTACCTATAAAAGTAAGCCCATCAAGATCATGGCAGACTTCTTGACATAGACCATCAGATCAAGAAGAGCTTGGAGCAAAGTATTCCAAGCCATGAAAGAAAATAACCTCCAGCCCAGATTGAGTGTAAACAGCTATGCATGCATGAATCTCTACATGTATTTCTATCCTTTCTGTATTAGAGGGGAAAACAAAACATAGCAAGACAAAACAAAACAAATTCCTATAAAAACATGAAAACAAAAAAGTCATATAAAACCACAGTACAAGGTGATCTACCTTGTGTTGTTTCTTATTATCTTCAATAGAATTGTCTATATAATTAGGCATAATTGAATATAGCAGTATAATTCAATATAGCAATACATAACAATATTAGTAAAAATAAATCATTGTAGACAGTATAAACTTCAAAGGCACATAATAATCAAACCGGAGTGGATATTCTAGTGAATGTTGTCATCTTAAGTGCAGTTGCCTATACTCTCAGACTTGATACTATCAATCATAACAGCTTACTGTTTATCTTTTTTTGAAATTCTGTATTATCTCTACCATTTACATGTTTTTTTTTCTTTAAATAAAAAAATCAAAAAAAAAAAGAAAAATATATCAAAGGACTGGGCTGGGAATTTACCTCAGACGCACAATGTCTGCCTGGCAAACATGAGGTCCTCAGTTCAATTACCAGTGCTGAAAACAATGAATAAATAAATAAATAAATAAATAAAAGACCATGAAATAACAATTTAACAGTGCCAAAACATTGAAGAGAAAACAATACAAGACTGACAAGTGTCAATCAAAAGCAAGTGTTAACACAAATGACATAAAAAAAAACTACTTGTAGAAAATTTCCAAGCATGGGAACATACTCTCACATACAGATAAGTGAGGCATATAGAATTCCAGACAGCCATAACTAAAATAAATATAGACAGAGACATATAAAAAGCAAGATCCCAGAAATTTGGTATAAAAACAGAATATTAAAAGCTGTTAGAGAAAAGAAACAGATCACCTATAAGGGAAAGCCCATTAGAATCACAATCAACTTCTTACCACAAACCCTTGGGTCAAGAGTGCAGTATTTTTAAAATGTGGTCTTTGGAGTCAGCACCATGCACAGGCCATGGGGAGGAGAAGAAGAAGCCAGCCACAGTAGATGAAATAGAGGTGTGCTGGGAAAAAAAAGCAGTGTGCTGGGAAAAGGCAAACTTCTCATTTTGGTTTAATATGTGATTTGATTTATTTTTTAAATGAGAATAAAACCTGTACTCTGGAGGAAAATCATACCTGGATATTTTTACTGCCCTGCTGAAGACAGTATTTTCAGGTATAAAATGTGTTTAGTGATTTAATTTTCTCAGCAGCAAATTGGGGAACCCACATTGGAGAAACCTTCAGAGTTAAGGCAGGAAGAGCACTAAAGGAAAATTGCGAAGGGGCTCCAGATAAAACAGTGTTAATGACAGTCCAGTGAGAAGTTGGACTGAAGATAATTATTCACTCTTGAACACCAAAGCTCAGGGTATTCCCATTTTGCTATAGGTTCTCCTCTCTCCTTTTCCATTTCATCCTATTTTCCATAATTCTTTAGCATGAGGAGTCCAAGATCTAATGATCAAAAGTATTACAGATAACTAAATTAGTTAGAAATACTATAGGCAGTCAGACAGGGTTAGACTCACAAAGGAGCCACTGAAGAAAATAAGAATACCTTACAACAGTAGGTGGAGGTGCATTCATTGGAAACCAGACCTCAATACAAAAGACAGAATGACTATGCGTACATACTAATGACTATTCCTAGGGATAAACAATAATGATTAATATTCTAAATAGCCATAAATCACCTGGGTGGAGGGTCAGGAAGAATGTCTGACCCATTCCTTCCAAGAAAAGTCCTTGTTCTTTCCATACACACTTGCTATGTGACTTGATTTCCCATTGGATCAATATTACCTAAGTAACTACACTTGTAATCTTATTGGTTGACCATAGTGTTGTCCCATCTTATACCTGCCTTATGATTTTAATCCATAAAGTTTCCCCTGAGAAGTGGGTTTATGAGTAGCCCACTTTCTGGGCTCCCCTTTTGTCTCTCTTAGATAGGTTTCTTTCCCACAGTAAATATTTCTTGCTCTTAATCTCCATTGTTCCTTACAATTCATTCTTTGATTTGGGTGAACACAGACTCAGAAATTGAATATCTAGCAGATTGGGAGTTATATTTCCCTTATATTATTTGGATGATTTAGGAGTCCTATATCATCCTATACCAAAAGGACATTGAAAAAAAAGAACAGCTTTGGAGGAGAAATATGCTTGACTCTGATAACGAGGGAAAGAATGAGAGAAAAAATATTGCTACTGACTAAAGCTGATCACGGCATCCACAAGTCAAGAGTTGATGCCTAGAAAACACAGGTGAAAGAGTCACTAGAGCTGCAATGCAAAGTCCCCGAAGGCATGGGAGGGAGGGGAGGGGGACTTTGATGAGAGGACCTGTACTGTAGTTTGTATAAAGTCTGTCTCCTCTAAAACTCATTCTCAATTTTAATTCCCATTAAGAAGTGGGACTTTTAATAGGTGATTAGGGATCTGCCTTCCTGAATGTACTAATCCATTCAATTAGTAGATTTATAGGTTGTCTTGAAAATGAATTCTGCTATAAAAGCCAATTTGGTCAAGTCTCTTGAGGCCCCTATCTCTTGCTGTATGATACCCTGTGCTGCTTCAGGAGTCTGCCAACAAGAAGGACATCAACAAATGCTTGTATTCACCTTGGACCAGAACTGAAAGCCCAAATAATCTTCTTTTCTTTTTTACTTACTCACTATGTGATATTATCTTAGCAGCAACAGACACATACATAAAGGGTACATGAAGGACATTTTTTGACAGACCCTAGCAATGGCAAAGTACTTTCTGTTTCTTTTTTTCTCACACCCTCACCTCTCTTTTTTCAGGTAATTGAGGGAGAAAAGAAATGTAGCAACCTCCAGAAGAAAGAAGCCAAAATCTCCTCCTTCCCTCAGCTCCCTTTCTGGCCCACACTTTAAAGCTGTGGTTCTCACACTTAGCTCATCAAAATCACTGGCAAGATTGAGCTTGTCAAAACTACTGTGCCCATCTCTGGAACTTCTTATCCTGTTGGCCTGAGTTTTAACACCAAGAATTTGCATTTCTAACAAGTCCCTAGGTGCTGCTTCTGAACAGCTAGCTGCTTGAAAGCGGGATTAATGAAATCAACCCAGAGGCCCCCCAATCCTGGGCAATTGAAACCTGAAGGCTTTGAGCTTGGATCTCAGAAAGGCTGCCTTGGAGTATCAAAGTCCTAGAATGGAAAACAAGCCAAGAGCAAGTGAAGTATGGCTAAATATGGCTGAATTTAAGCTTCCAGTGTTATCACCAATGTTTTAAATTAGTGGATTTCTTTTTGAAGATAATAAACATTTTCTGAGCATTTGCTATGTGTCAGCCCCTGTTCGCAGTTCTCTATCTAATCTAATCTCAATGCTCTTTACAAATTTGCAAGGCCATTTTATTGTACTGGTTTTACAGAAGAGGAAACTGGCTAATTAATTGAGACATTACTGAACCAAATCTACTACTGCAACTACTACTGATATATCTACTAACAATAAACTATTACACCAAACGCTATTTACTCAGGTGATATGAGTACTTATAGGAGATAAGTAGTCTAATAAATTATTTCCAGTTATGTTCTGTAGGACTGGGTTCAAGTAAAGTGAGATTTTCCTAAAAGTCCAGGATCACTAATGTGGCCCTGGATGCTTTGTGTTTTGCATATAAAAAGATTGAGAACTAGAGAAAAGCTAAACTTCTAAGACCCTGCAGAGAAGACCTTATTACTACTCAGGTGATTAGAGCTATTACAGGAGATGAGTAGTCTAACAAATTATTTCTAGGTATGTTCTATGAGACTGGGTTCAAGTAAAGTGAGATTTTTCTCAGTATACCAGGATCACTAATGTGGACCTGTGATGCTTTGTGGTTTGCATTTCAAAAAGACTGAGAACCAGAGAAAAGCTAATCTGAGACCCTGCAGAGAGGAAAGAAGCCACTCAAGGATTGAATGCTTTCCCTGGTTTCTGTTTCTGTCTTTGGAGTACATAGAGGAGGGTCTATCCTTTTTAATATGGTGGTTGCTGAAGAAGATACAAAATCTCCTGTGCCCCCAAATTCCATTGTTCAGTGAATTTTAACTAAATCAACCCTAATATAGTTTTCTGTGGCCTGTGCTATCATGAATATGTGCATAAATCACTTTTGCCATGATGCTAAGGAGGAAAAGCAAAGGTTAACCACTTAAATTGTGATCTTCATCTTCCTAGTTATTTGTTGGCATGACGCACCCATTCCTTAACAGATTAAAAGGTTACATTTGTTTCCCAACCAGCTAGTTTCTACATGTTCTATCAGAGCTGCTGGGTTTCTGTTTGATTTGGTTTAGTTATTGCTTTGATTCAAGTCATGCAATAGTTATGCTCAGCCAGAAGAAAAGGGTGTGAAGAAATGCAAACCTTTCTAATCTGGAAAAGCAACTGCCATAAAGAACATGAGAAAGGGGGGAGGGGGAATCAAAGCTCAGTGTTTGCCCAAGGAAGGAAACAGAGCTGCATGGAAGTGCTCCTTTGCATGCGCATATGAACACTGTTTCCTAACTCTGATGAAGACACAGTTGTTTTGCATATTTCAACCGCAAACAACAACCTGCCCTGACTTTAGGATTTTGTGAATCATTTGAGAAGCTAATGTTCCTTGGATCCTGGTGTTTCTCCTCCCCACTTCAAACAGCATTTGTTCCTCAGGCTAGGGCTGGAGGAGAGGCATCAGCACAAGAGTTGCAGTGTCCACACCTGGTAACAGTATGGGGGACCCCTGTTTTCTACCTTCCTTCAGTCTCACTGCTGTGTTTCAAGAAGTAACAGTCCTTGTAGTTTTCATTCATTATGATGCTTTTCTCTCTCAAAAGAAAATCCATAGCTAAATTAGACTGAACAAGTTTGTAGATAAAAGAAATGTTCAAATATCAGCCACTTTATATAGTTCAACCTAATAACATGAAACAGTCTAACTTCAGTTAAGGGCAGAAAAGGGCTTTTGAGAGGCGAGAATTGCAAATATATAGCAGATATTTAAGTAAAAGAATTTTGCACAATTTAGGGGTGGGAATAGGTTCCAGATCAACAATTAAACTGGCCCAGAGCAATTTTGTCTTAAAGCCAATGGAAGTTAGCCCTGTGTCATCCATTTCATAGTTGAAATTGACCTTGTACAAAAAAATAACTGTGGCTGGGCAAGATGGTGCAGGCCTATAATCCCAGCACTCTAAAAGGCTGAGGCAGGAGGATCATGAGTTTGAGCCTAACAGCAGAACAAGCCTTGAAGTCAACTCAGTTGTCTCCCCTGCATCCCTAGGCTTCACTACATTGGAGACTTATGGTGGTTTGGCTTCCTTCTCTGTGTTGACTTTTTCTCCAAACTGTTATTCTTTTAGAACATGTTTGTTGAGAGATTACTAATACTGGGAGTCTCAATTTCCTCATCTGTAAATGGAAACAATACTAATGCTTCATAGGATTGTTGTAAGAGTTTTTTGGTGCAATAAAGGAGCAGAATATAAAAGTAAAAGTGGCCTTTATTCTAAGGATGTGAAGAGGTGCCCATAATCAGGAGCAGTCTGGATTTTTTTTTTTACCCTGGATATGGGGTATATGTAACCTTTGACCTGGGGGTGGTGCTTAGGGCGGGCATGGATGGCAGGAGGAGCTGATTGGAATTTTCTTTGTGTGCACTGGGAAAGGAAAAAGGAAGTTGTAATAGGGGAAGGAGGAAGTGACCTCAGTAAACATCCCTGATTTGGCCTTCCACCTCCGAAATGTCCTGTGATTTATTCTAGGGTAAAACTCTTCCAGTTGTAAGGATTATGTGAATAAAAAGTGGCCATAAATGAATGAATTTAAAGTGTTTGGAACAATTCCTGGGCTAGAGTTAGCACTGGATTTTAGATAGTATTATATTTACTTATTACTATTATAAATGCAATTAACCATCAATATCTCCAGGACCTCCTACAGGTACCAAAATTAAAGGATGCAAACTTGGGCATCTTTTATATAAAACAGTGTAATCTTTTCATACAATCTACCTATATCCTCTCCTCTACTTTAAATAATCTCTAGATTCCCTAATATACATAATATAGTATAACTCAGAGAATTGAGCTCCAAAGCCTGGATTTGTCTGCTCATTGTTCCTGTTGAAGTGTACACAGAGGCCAGCTGCAGGGAAATTCTTTTGTCATCAGATTGTCAGTCTTCCTGAACTTGAGATGCACACATTCTATTCACTGTGCCAAAAATGTGTAGCAGAGAGACAAGGCCAGTGTATTAGGGGTTACTCAAAGGATCAGGAAGCCCCACAAGTCTGACAAAAAGTAGTCACCTCAGTCCTGGATATAAATAGCCTGCCTCACTAAGTTGTGTGGTTACCATGGAAAGGGTAAAATGTATGTTAACAACCAAAGGGTGGTAATCTTCTGGTTGCCATAAGAACTTCGATGATTTTTCTCCAAATACCATGAAACAGATGCTTTCACAGAATGGCAAGTGTTTGGCAGTTGCTGTCAAAACACTCAGGAAGGCTTGGGATAGACCTTAGTGGTAAAAGACTTGCCTGGCTTGTACAAGGCCCTGGGCTCCATCTGCAGCACTGCCAAAAAAGAGAGACAGAGATAGATATAAATATTAGAAGAGTGGAGCTTGGTGTCACACATTTCTAATATCAGTTACTTGGCAGGCTGAAGCATGAGGGTTGCATGTTCGAGACTAGACTGAGAAACTTAGTGAAACTCTATCTCAAAATAAAAAATTAAAAGGTTTGTTTATATATCTCAGTGGTTAAGCACTTTGTGTTCAGTCCCCAGTACCACACACACACACACACACACAGAGAGAGAGAAGAAAGAAAAATTGTGGCTTATATGTAGATCAGCAAATTCTTTCCCCCAAAGAAATGATGATAGAATGAAGAGAAAATGTCAAAAATGACTATTTAAAGATTCTAGAAATTGACCAAATGCCACACAATAAATTGAGAGACATTAATTCAAAAAAAACTCTACTGAACCCCAGTAAGGGAAATGGAAGTCTGTGACATTTGAGCCAGGGGTTCTCTGGGGTAGGTGGGGCAAACTATAAAGATCAGAAATTCCCATTGTCCTTCAACTCCAGGTTCATAATGTGATAATTCCACTTTAAGTAAGGTGCACCCAAAGGCCAGTGGCTCCTCTACTCCACTCCTAATCCTCAACTCCAGATCCATCATGCAGAATATTGCCTCTGGGAAGGAAAGACAGGCTATGAAGAACAGCAACTCCTCTATGACATTATAGCTCCAGTTTTCTGTACAGTGTGGGGGCATGGAAAACCAATACCACTAGCAGATCTGCCTGAGAGAGATAGCTTTCTCTGGAACAGAGTATGGGGAAATCTACGCCTGGGATATTGCTGAAAATAGTAGAGATGATAATGATTAACAATTAGAGAAAGCTAACAGCTCTAAAATATTAGTAAAGGAAAACAAAATGTTAAACCAGTCAGAAGTTTTGTCAGGGAAGTCTAAGAAAAGATACAGTCTGAGAGGCCCTGACTAAGATCATACTTATCATCCCTGGTGCTCCAGAAGGATCTAGAAGGTTGTGGGTATACATAAGACTATGCCTTCCTGGGGGTATCCAGAAATGCTAATTATGTACTTGCAATGTCTGAAAACTAAAACTACTTGTAAAAGTGGAACATACTTGTAGATTCTCTGAACCACGAAAGTAATTCCCAAGCCACACACAGACCTAATAGCAAAGGTTAGAAAGTTTACTGTCCCAGGGGGCATAAGCACAGTTGCTGGCCAGTCATAGACTGAGCAATAAGTTATTCTGATCAAGGATGGCTTCTACAAAGCCAAGTTTCAAATAAGAATAAGGAAGAAAACCTGAGCAGTCACATGATAAGCCATATATTGAGGGAGAAATTACACAGAATTAGTTTGGGCAAATCACTAAACAAATAAGCAAGTCAACAAACAAAAACATGGTAGCAACCAGAAGCCTAGGAAAGGGGTAAGGTGGAACAGGATAAGCAGAGCCCAGAGTTAGTACCCTGAAGTGTCCAATTTTAAAAAACTCTGACAAGCCTCTGCTCTAAATCACATTAATAGACTTTCTAGCATAGATAGTGTCCACTCTAAATAAAGAAACAGAACATTGATCCATGCAAAGAGAAAACCATGCAGTAGAAACAGCCATTGAAAGAGCCCAGATGGCAGATTTAAAAGAAAAAGATCTCAAATCAGCTATATTATAAATACACTCACTGCCAGGGTTATAGTTCAGTGGCACAAGTGCCTGGCTGGCAAGTGCAAGGTCCTGAGTTTGATTCCTGGTACCAAAAATAAATATACATACATACATACATACATTCACTAACCCAATGAAAGTATATTTAAAGAAATTTTAGAAAGGATGACAATTATGATATATGAACTAAAGTAAGGAGATAAACATTTTTAAAAGAGTCAAAGGGAAATTGTAGCCCTAAAAACTAAAATAACTAAATTGAAAAAGTTATGAGAGGAACTCAACTGTAGAGTTAAACTGGAAAGAGAAAGGATATGGAAGAAGAGATTATGCAATTTAAAGAACACAAAGCAAGAATGGAGAAAATGTATTGGGCCTCAGAGACATGTGAGACACCATTAAACACACTAACATGTGAATAATGGGAGTGCTAGAAGGAAAAGAGAGAAAGGGACAGACAAAATACATGAATAATGTTTGAGTGCTTCCTAAATTGGATAATCTGATGAAAAACATCTAATTTCCAATGACAAAACTCATCCAAAAAACTCAGTAAACTCTAAGTAAATAAAGAAAAAAAAGATCCACACAGAGATACATCATAGTCAAAAAAGCAAAAGACAAAAAGAAAATCTTGAGGGTATGAATAGAAAAATGATTCATGAGGTAAAAGGGGATCATAACAGGGCTAATAACTCACTTTTCATCATACAGTGCAGGCCAAGAAATGGGAATACCACATTCAAAATGCAGAAAGGAAAGAAAATGTGATGACAAAGAACCCCATATGCAACAAAACTATCTTTCATAAATGAAAATAAAACTAAGTATGGTGGTACACACCTGTACTCCAGAATCTTGCAAGATTGAGGCAGAAAAGATCACAAGTTCAATCCCACCTTGTGCAACTTAGCAAATTAGCAATATTTTGGCTCAAAATTAAAAAAAAAAAAACTTTTGAAGGCTGAAAATGTAGCTTTTTGTGAAGGCCCTGAGTTCAATCCCCAGTCTTTCCTTCTCCCCTCAAAAAGAGGGAAGGGAGGAAAAGAGGAAACCAGGTAAACAAATCCTGACCAAACTGGTTCTTTGCTGATAAACCTGTCCTGTAAGAAATACTACAGGAAATTCTTCAGGCCACAACGAAATGACAAAACACAGAAATACGATTGATTCACTTAAGAAACAAGGAACACTGGTAAAAAAAAAAGTTATTCTACATTTAGTTTTAAAGTATAATTGTACAGTTTCTCCTTTATTCTTTTGACATTTTTGAAAAATAATTCCATAAAATAACAAATAACATTACTGGGCTTACAAGATGCAGAGAGGTGATATATATGACAATTACAGGACCAAGTATGGGGGAGGATATAAGCTTATATAGGAGCAAGGAAAAAATACCAGATGGTTAACTCAAAATTGTAAGAAAAAATGAAGAGTATCAGAAATGACAAATAAGTAGGCTAATTCAAAATTATGCTTATCTCCTTTCTTCATGGACCTTTGTTAAAAGATATGCTATATAAAGCATTAGTTTTAATACTGAAGTACTGGGACCGTAACATCAACATGTTAAATACAGCAATAGGAACAATAGAAGTTAGCTAGCTGTATAATTAGAGACAGCAGTTTGCAGACCACTCTTACTTCTGACATCAATTGCAAGTTTGAGGGTTTCCCAGAACCACTCTCAGATTTGAAATTCACTACAGGAACTCATAGAACTCTCCAAAGCTATTGTAGTTACAGTTCATTACAGGCAAAATATGCAGTTTTTTCCCTGCAGTGCTGAGGCTTGAAACCAGAGCCTCATACATGCCTGGCAAACACTCTATCACTGAGTTACACCTTCAGCCCAAGATATTTAATTTGGCCAAGAAAAGAAGTGTATAAGGTAGCATCCAGGAAAAGTTCCAAGACACAAAGTATCACCAGCCAAGAAAACTCAACTGAAACTGGTGTCCAGAGTCCTTAATGAGACTCCATCATGCAGTTGTCATTGATTATCCATCTAGCTCATCTCAGTTTCTAGGACCTTAGGAGGTCAAGGTAATCTACAAGACCTGAAACCCCAGCCTAAGTCACACTGTTAGACTTTTTAACATAGCCAACCTCCATTCTTAGAAAAAAAATTCTCAAGTGTGGCATTCCAAGGGTTCAGTCATTACTTCCTAAAAATCAAGAGCAAAGGCCAGAACTCTCCTTAGGTAATGTTAACTTCTTTACTGAAAAATTACACAAAAGAGGAGAGAGCAAAGGGGTTCTGCTATAAAAACAAAATGGTTTTTATGTTTACTGGAATTGTTAGTATAAATCTAAAATGCATTCTTAATAATGCATATCTTAATAAATTAAGATACATGCTATAATGACTAGAGTGACAGCTAAGTTTTTCAAGTAATGGGGATTGAACCCAAGAAGTGCTGAGCAAAATCCACAGTGCCTTTATTAAATTTTATATTAGAGACAAGGTCTTGCTGTACAGCCCAAGCTGGCCTCAAAATCATTATGTAGTATAGTCTGTCTTTATACTCACAACTTCCTACCTCAGGCTCCTGATTAACTGGGATTTCAAATGTGTACTATTGTGGCCAGTTTAAAGTTAAAAAAAAAACCTCAATGTAGCTTTAAAAAATCAATAAAGAAATTAGATGGTACATTAGAAAATATTCACTTACTGAAAAAAAAGTGGCAAAGGAAGAACAGAGGAATGAAAAGCACATGAGATATCCTGGTTTAGAAGTGGGCTTTTTAACAGAAAGATAAGCACTGCTTCTTCCAATATCTATCCTTTTTAGTATGCATGAGTACTCTTGAATACATGGCAGGTTTTGAATCTCTTCAAGGTGTTTTTTCTTTTCTTTTATAATTTCCACCTCTGGTTACCTCTTGACATCATTTACAGTAGAAATCTGTAGAGTCCCAGGGATCCTACAGATCCCCTGCATGACCAGTCCAATTCTTGAATTTAACCTGTCATAGTTAAAAGGAAATTATGTGTTCAGCTCTTAGCCTATGGATCACAGCATATTCAAGGTCTGTAGAAGCTCCCCATGAGTTATTAATTGAAACCCAAGGAAAGAAAATAATACATTAACAATTTTTCTTCTATGTAGGCTGACTACCATGGTAACCACAAATTTCTTTCAGATCTGGGCAATTTTAAATGCAAAGTGGATTGAAAAATCCATTTTTATTTACAAGATTCAAAGCTTCATGGAAGGTCACAGGTGACAGGTGCTACAGATTAGCCACATATCTAATACTGATGTCTCCATCCATGAAATATCCCTCTGATTGATTTCCCCTTACTTGGTATATAGCAAGGAGCTGTTAGTTCTCATACAAAAAAAAAGAAAAAAGAAAAAAGAAAAACAAAGCCTCCTCATGTAGATGTGGAGCCTGTTTCTCCATAAAATCTTTTGCTTGGATTTAGGGGTTCTGCCACATGCTAGAACCTACTCTGTAAGCTCCGATACAGGGCCTTATGTAATCAACAAAAAGATTGATGGTCCTTCTGGGAAATGTGAGCACCAGTCAGGCTAGTAGCTTAATATACCTTGAGGGGAGGGTAGTTCATCAGACCTAGTGTAATGAATCATGGATATGTGGAAACAGAAGTATCTTCAGATACTAGGCAAAATCATATATTTGTTTATGTGCCAAACGCCTGATGGTTACAAATCATGAGTACCAAGTTTTACTTAATTTTTAGGACAATATAGAGATTCTGAAGTCAGATTGCCCAGATCAGGCCAGAGCTCTTCCTCTATTGTTCATGAGCAACTTGGCATTTTTAGCTTTAGTTTCCTCCTCTGCATCTATTTTGTAGAGTTGTGAGGACTGAACAGGAATAGACTCATAGCACCAGACATGTAGACTAAGATAGTATCATATGACTTGGTGAATATATATCCAAAAGACTGAGAGAAAAAGAAGGGCCCCAACCACATCCAGAAAGACGTCTTACAGGCCTTCTGTGATTTCAATTGTGGAGGGAAAACAGAAACCTGGGATTTAAAGGAATAAATGGAAAAAGAGTAGAGGAAATTAGGGAGAACATCATGGAGGCAACTTGTCACATTTTGAGTATCTGGAAGATGGCAGCAGCTTTTTGTCTGTATCTCCTAAAACCATCTTAATATATATGTGTTAATCAGCTTTTTGTTTCTGGAACAAGTACCTGGCATACACAATTTAAATGTGGAAAGGTTTATGGTGGAAGCTGCTGAGCTAGTTATAGTTCATACTTATGGAGCCAAAAGCACAAGTGCCTGAGCAGGAGTGCCCTGAGCCCATAGAGCACATGAGAAATGCCTTGAGAGCATGGAGTGCTGGAAGTGAACAGATGCTTCAGCCCCAAGAAAACTGGAGAACATAGGCTGTAAGAAGTGAGCTAGTTAAGCAAAGGGGCATGGTATGACAAGGGTATAAATAAGTGTATCGCAATGGTTGAACAATTTCTTCCTCCCATCTAGAGAAGGGCTCCAACTGACACCAGATTTATGTCTCTTATCTTTTATTTTCCTCATCCTCTCATCATTCTAACCCCTGGGATCTTAAGAGAATTCTCATGGACACTGACAGGTTTATTTTGGATCATAGTTTCAGAAGTTTTAGTCTATGGTCAGCTAGTTCTAAGGTAGAAATACATGGCAGAAGGCATGGAAAAGAGAGCTGCTTACCTCATGACAATCAGAAAACAGAGTACAAGGGAATAAACAGAGAGAAAGGAGCAAGGGACAAGACAAACTCTTTTAAAGCTGTGCTCCAATGACCTATATCATCCAGTTAGGTTTCACCTCTCAATACGCCTAAAGAACTATGAACTCATCAAGAGATTGATCAATTTGAAATTAGAACTTCACAGTTCTCTAAAAGTTGGCAACCAAGAATTCAACATAATGAAGTTTTGGGGGTCATTTTGTATCCCAATCATAATAATAGGTGTATAACATCTGCATAATTCAGTAGAAATCTACTGAAAACAAAAGTTCTGAATGCTCCACAGAATTGGAGACAACTCAGAGCAAGGCACAATTCTATTGCCTGATCACACACTAAAGCTAGGAACAGTTCATCACAATTAAATCAAGCAAGTTGTTAATAAAGAATTGAATAGAAAGCCCTTCTAGACCTCATCACAGTCCAGAAAAACTCACATTTGTAATCCCATGGAAAGATTATTGGAATTCAAATAAACTATTTCCAATCTATCACAGATTAGAGAAATTGAAGTGCAATTCATGGTGAGAATGAAGACATTAAGACATATTTGTAGTTGTGGAGCACCAAGGGGGTCCTAAATCCAGCTATTATAACATCTAACTGGAACAAAGGCTTTGAGCCTGGGCCAAACCCAGGTTTTATTAATTCGTGAAGAGGGGAGTGGCTCAGGGGTGAGTGACTGTGAGAGTAGTGCAAAGTATGTGAGCACCATGAGCTGGGCTAGGTAGGAGGGCTGAAATCACCTCTGAAATATGGAGAGAGAGAGGAGGAGAGAGAGAAAGAGAGAGAGAGAGAGAGAGAGAGAGAGAGAAGTAATCTGCATAACACAATTCAAGGCAATATCTAATATTTGGGGGTTGGTTGGTGCTTCAACTTTGATGTGTAATTTTTTTAGGCTCTGAGAAGTTATACTCTCTTTTCTCAAGGTGCAATCTTGCCAACAGCATGGTCCTCTCAGCTTATCTCACCCACACTTCTTGGGAGCTACAGGCTAACACTGACCTGCCATCTTGCTTTAAAAACGACACATCAGCACCTTGGCTAGACCCATTTGCATTGCTTAAAGCCAATTGAGGGAGTAAAAACAAATCTTAGCCAGCTCTGCATGTATCAATACATGGAAATAGGGTTAGGGTTAGCCAAAATGGAGAAGATTGCTTTTTTTCAAGGAGAGGCATACAGGTGGTCCTCCACAAACTAAATTTTCTGAATGATGTGATCTTTCACAGATTGGAACAAATTTAAGGTTAGCACTATAGTAATGATATAATCCAGTGGTGCTTTGTTGATCTTGTTTGCTCATGACAGTGTGTTTCATGCACTTGCATGTTGGTTGCAACAGAGATCAAGACAAACAATAAATAAAAAAATTAGAGTCAGTGAATCAGACTTCAGGAGAACAAGGCCTCTGTTGATTTTCAGTGTAAACCAGAAAGAGTCAATTTACTTTCTCTACTTTCTTCTTCTGAACTAGGGTGAGGTTATAACAGTAGAGAAATATCTTTTTTTTTTTTTTGGAAGTACTCAGATTGAACTCAGGACCTTCACAACTGAAGTACATCCTTGTTGTTTTATAGCTATGAATTTTTTTTAATTGGTACTGGGGATCGAACTCACTACCTCATACTTGCGAGGCAGGCACTTATGCCGCTGAGCTAAATCTCCAGCCACTACAGCTATTAAATTTTGAGACAAGGTCTCACTAAATTGAACAGGCTATGTTCAAAGTATAGATCCTCCTGTTTCAATCTCTCAGAGTGCTGGGATTACAAGCATGTGCCACTATAGTCAGGTGAGAAATCCTTTCCAAAAATTTATTTCAATAATGCAAAAACTGAAATCATATGAATCATATTTATTCAGTACTTTATGGATTATAAATGTTTTCATATGCTTTATCATCTATTATATGATCAACATGACTTAAGTGAATGGCCTACAGTCAAAAGCTATGACAACAAGCAGCATAGACTGCAAGGATGTCATCTAAATGGGTCTTTATCGATGGGATACAAACTAGTTGTGTTAGAAATTTTATGATCAACACTTTCCTAAAAGCTCACCACACACACCCAGGCAAATCTAAAAAAAACTAGAAGTGAAGGGGATCAGAATATGCTGTCCCTACCACCCAAGTGCAGTGGTACATACCTATAAACTCAGCACCAAGGGAGGATCACCATGAGTTCAAGGCCAGCCTGAATTACATAATGAGACCATCTCAGAAAAGAATGTGTTGCCCCAAAATATGCCACTTTGGCATAAGAATTACTTTGAGCTGAAAGCAACTGAGAATCAGAGAAGCAAGAAAACCTTTCTGTCATCCTCTTTGTCTAAAAAGTGGTACATAAATTTCCCAAAAGAAAGGTGCCATCTCTCTGTTTGAAAGTGAAGAACAACTGTTATCACTATAGATGGGAGTCAAGGCTGAGATCAGTCTGCATAAACATTCCTCACTAAAATTATTCTAACCTTTCATTAGTTGCTCTTACCTATTTGCTAGTGACTTTCTCTCAGTTTATTGCCCTTTGTTAAAATGATATATAAGCTCCCATTATAAAAACTCCTTTGAGTTTACCTTATTTTCTATGAAATGCCTTGCACATAAAGAACTAAATAAAAATCATGCTTTCCAAAACCAAAGAAGGATCCAACTAAGAAAGAGAATTACAGGTCAGTCTACCTAATGAACATTGATGCCAAAATTATCAAGTAGATACTGGCAAAGAGACTGCAGCAAATCATCAAAAGATTGTACACCATGATCGAGTGGGATTCATCCCAGGAATGTAGGGATGGTTCAACATAAATAAATACATAAATGTAATACACCATATTAACATAGCCAAGGACAAAAATCATATGATCATCTCAAGAGATGCATAAAAGGCTTTTGACTAAGTCCAATGCCCATTCATGATTTAAAAAAAACCTACAGAAAATTGAAAGAGATGGTCTTTCTCTCAATCTGATAAAAGCCATCTATGACCACCAACAACCAACATCATACTAAATGGACAAAAACTGAAAACTTTCACTCTAAAATCAAGAATGACACAAGGCTTTCCACTGTCTCCACTTTTATTCAACATAGACTTGGAAACTGTAGCTGGAGCAATTAGACAAGAGAAAGAAATAAAAGGAACAAAAATAGGAAAAGAGGAAGTTAAACTACCATTATTTGCAGATGACATGATACTCTACACAGAAGGCCCCAAAAACACCACCAAAAGATTTCTAGATTTAATGAGCAAAATCAGTAACATAGCTTGTTACAAAGTTAACACTCAAAAGTCAACAACCTTCCTGTATATGAATATCAAACTCAGTCAGAGAGAAATTGGGCAAACTATACCTTTTACAATAGCACCAAAAAATGAAATACTTAGGAATCAATCTAACAAAGAATGTAAAAGTTGTTAAAATGAAAATTACAGTACTCTGATAAAGGAGATTGAAGAGGATATTAGAAAATGGAAAGATATCCCATTCTCTTGGGTAGGAAGAATCAATATAGTGAAAATGGCCATATTTCTGAAACCGTTACAAAGATTCAATGCAATCCCAATCAAATTTCTAATAGCATATATCAGAGAATTAAAGAAAGCAATTGTAAAATTCATCTGGAAGCAGAAGAGAGCTAGAATAGGAAAAGTAATCCTAGACAACAAAGACAAGACGGAGGGGGGGGGAGGCGCATCACAATCCCTGACTTGAAATTGTACTACAAAGCTTCTATGATAAAAACAGTGTGGTACTGGCAAAAAAAAAAACAGACATGGAGATCAATGGAACAGATTAGAAGATGCAGAAATAACTCCAGACACATTAAACCACCTTATCTTTTTCAAAGGTGCCAAACACATTCAATGAAAGATGGTTTCTTTAATAAATGGTACTGGAAAAATTGGCTCTACACATGCTGAAGATTAAAACTGGACCCATCTTTCACCATGTACTAAACTAAAATCAGAATGGATCAAAGATCTTAATATTAAAACTGAAACATTACATCTGCTGGAAGATAGAATAGATAAAACTCTTGAATACATTGGTGTACACAAAGACTGTACGAACAAAACCCAGATTGCACAGAAAGTATCACAAAGAATCAACAATGGGGATCTCATCATACTGAAAAGCTTTTTCACTGCAAGAGAAACCACAAACAGAGTATAGAGACAACCCACAATGTGGCAGAAAATATTTTCCAGATGTTCCTCGTACAAAGGATTACTATCAAGAACATATAAAGAACTAAAAAAAAATAAGTCCTCCCAGATTTAAAGACATAGCCCAAAAATGGCACTTGAGATGAATACACACTTCTCACATGAAGAAATACAAACAACAAATATGTGAAAAAATGTTCAATATCACTGGTCATTCGAGAGATGTAAATTAAAATAACACTGAGATTCCACCTCACCCCAGAAACAATGGCTATTTGCTGGGGGGGGGTGGTACTGGGGATCGAACTCATGACCTCACACTTGCCAGGCAGATGCTTATGCCACTGAGCTAACTCCCCAGCACTATAATGACTATTTTCAAGAAATCAAGCAGTAACAAATGCTGGAGGAGCTGTGGTGAAAAAGAAACCCTTCTCCAAAGTTGGTGGGAATGCAAACTGGTGCAGCCACTGTGAAAATCAGCGTGGTGATTCCTCAAAAAACTATAATTGGAGGTTCCAGCTATTCCCCTTGAGAGTATCTTCCCAAAAGAATCAAAAATACCATACCACAGTGTTATATGTGCACCTCTGTTTATAGCAGCACAGTTCATAATAGCCAGATCTTGGAAACAACCTAAATGCCCATTGACTGAAGGATGGATAAAAAAGATGTGACATTTTTATACAATGGAGTACTACTCAGACATAAAGATGGATAAACTGGACACTTTTAAAGGTAAGTGGATGCACCTTGAGAACATACTCATTAGTGAAATAAATAAGACATACTAATGTAAACATATTGTTCCATAAGTGTGACAAGCTGAAAGAAAAAACATGTATATGTACATGTGTAAAAAATAGTTATACTACTGATTTCTCTGAGTTCACTGAAAGGAAAGTTTGTGCTGGTATTGTTTGGATGATTGAATGCAGATGTCTTGTACTCTGGGTGAATGATTTGAGGATTACAATGTGCAATATATGTACCATTGTTGCCCCTTGATTGATGTGTTTTGAAACGTTGTTGTAGATTTTTTTACTTTTTTTCTTTCTTTTTATCTTTAAATAAAATATATTTGAAAAAAATCATGCCTTTCCTCTTGTTAATTTGTCTTTTGCCACTTTAATTCACAAAGCCCAAGCATTGAACCTAAGAAGGTAGAGGAAAAGATTTTACTTCCTTACTGAAAGAAAGGAGTCAAGAAAGGAGGGACTAGGGAAAGGGAAGAAATAATAATATTTTCATTTATCTTTGACACTCAAACTACTTCGGGGTTCCAGTTTTCCCTCACAGTCTCCTATGAGGAAAGCTTGAATGCTGACAATGGAAACCAGAAATACATGGTCAGGGAGATATCATCTATAGTCTACTCTCCCACAGAGCCAGTGCCCATTAAAATCTTCTGCCGCCATAGGTGTTGAATTTAGATAGGCTCAGTGACTCTCTACAATGACTTTTTCAGTTGGCTGCTCTGCTTTGGTATTTAATTAATTATACAGATTATATATTTATCAATAAAACAAAACATCTCAATATATAATCACTGAATGAGTTAAATGAGGTATACATAGTATTTTTTTCTAATTTTAGGATTCTAATATGTTTGGTTGGTTTCTTCTAAACATAACAGATACATAACTTCACAAATGAAGACTTTTTAGTGTTGGGGATGTAACTAAGGCTTCTTATATATTAAGCATGTGCTCTATCACTGAATCACTTCCCCAAACTCCAAAGGAAGACTTCATTTACATCTTAAATTCCATCCACAACAAAGCATAGTTGTTTTTCTAAAATGAAAAATTTATTATCTCATTCTCTGCACTCAAAGCCTTTTAATGGCTAATTCCCCATTTTATACAAAACAAAATTAAAACTCTCTAGCTTGACATATAAACCACTTTTTATATTAGAATTCTGCCAAATTTCTAGCCACAATTACCAACATTCTACTCCTCCCAGCAACACCATATTAGCTCCAGCCCTATATTACTTCTAGTTCCCTGAAAAAATACCATGCTCTCAAGATAAAAATCTGTATTCCCCACTTGGTGTATCTTGGCACATACCCATAATTCCAGCACTCAGGAGACTGAGGCAAGAGAATCACAGTGAATTCAAAACCAACCCAGGTTATACAGAGAACTCAAGACTAGTCTGAACTGTATAGTAAGGCCCTATTCCAAACAAACAAAGAAAAAATATGTATTTCTATTTCAGTGATTTTTATGTACTCTGATATCTTCATGCTATACCAAGAGTATAAACATCTTAGAGTGAAAATATCTTGGGGTCATTAATCATGGCTTTTTGCATTCTTTACAATGCCTTGGTTAGTGCTAGACACAGAACAGACATTAATTCAAATGATTATATAGAGGAATATTAGCCTTATTTGCTTTTATTAACTTCTTCCTTTGAGTGCTAGAGATTGAAACTAGGGCCTTGCATATGTTAGATAAGTGCTATACCACTGAACTACATCCCTAGCCATGGTTTGTTAACTTCTTTTTGCTAAATTTTGATTGCTGCTACTATTATTGTTATTTTAAGGCTATTTTTCTTCCTGAGTTCTGTCCTTCTAAGGGGACACACTAAATGAAATTAAATGGGGGGTACCCATTTTAAAAATAAACAAGTTAGCACAATAAAACCCAGGCAAGTACAAGCCAGATATGTCACTTCTTGCACATGCTAAAAGGGTGACCAAGGCACTGTTTGCAATGGGCAGTTACAAAGTTGTAACCTCTCATCCAGTAATGTATTTACACTGACTCCTTTGTAGCAATAGATTAAAGAACAGCTTTTATTAATCTATATCCCTGTTCAATTGTGCAGAAAACCTGTGCAAACATAGACCCAGAGATCAACCTTAGTTTCCTCTTGCCATACTGGCTCTCTAAAGAGAAATAAAACAATGTTTTGGAAAGAGAGACTTCTACAAAACAAGCATTTTTAACTGATGTTAACCAGGGTTCAACTTGAAAAATTACCCATTGGCTCACAAGAAAACATAAGTCTTTGTGAAATTATTACGATAATTTAATTATGGGGTAAGGGAGAAATACTTTCTTAAAAAAAGAACAGCAGTGTTGAGAGAATGATGAATGAAGCAAACAGAAAGACACAAATATATGCATGTGTGTGTGTAGCCCTGTACACAAAACCTCCATTGCTTTTGTGCTTTCATTTCTAAAGGGTCAGATAATGTCAAGTAAAAATGTAACTTATTACTCAACCAGAGCAATGCTTTTGCTTTGATAAATCAATGTTGGCTTAGTCATTTAAGGGTGGGGGTGGCAAAAATGATAAGCAGTAGAAAGACAGAATGAGTTACTCCTCACTTTGAAGAATTGAGTTCAGAGGTTTCAAA
Organism: Hydrochoerus hydrochaeris; assembly: GCA_004027455.1. NCBI lineage: Eukaryota > Metazoa > Chordata > Mammalia > Rodentia > Hydrochaeridae > Hydrochoerus > Hydrochoerus hydrochaeris. Next base: position 184,071 of record PVLA01001120.1, read on the forward strand.
GGGCACCCAGGAAATGTTCCACCAGTATAAACTGTGCCCCAAGAGTCATTCTAGCTAACACCCAGCCCTCCACATGACTTTATCTGATCTCATGATACTCTACCTTCAGAATCAAGGCACTCACCAAGAAAACTGACTTTGTAATAAAATCAGGAAGTTTCAATCACCTTCATAATCACTAGAGACCAGGAGATATAGAGATGAGAAGATGAAAGACAGAATTTTAGAGTCTTTATTTTTTGTTAGTTTTTGGTTCTGAATTTACTTGCACACACATGCAATGTCTGCTTTCATCACAGATATAGCAGGTTGGCTGACAAAAAGAAAAACTTTTCAGATCTCTGAACCAGGTCTACAAAATGTGACAAACTCATCTTAATGTTACAGAAATGTAGAAAAGCAGCCATATATGAACTGAACCGTAGACACTGTACGCACTTGGAACAAAGGAGGAGAAAAGCAGGCATTTAGGGATGCCATTTTGCTTTTTAAGGTCTTTTTAAAGGCAAGCATGTAATGTAGCTATAAACTGAATCCAGGAGACCAGATTGTGAGTGCCACCATTTCTTTAACACAAAACAGTATCCAGAGGAAAAAGATGAAATTGAATATAAAGTCTTCATGAGGAGAAAGCAATGTTCTTTCCTCTCTGCTACCCTGTGATTTGCTCTCATTGTGGGGGAATTAGCCTGTGATAGCAAAATAGAGGGTATACTTTAAAATAATAGCAAAATAAGGTCAAAAAGTGTGTGGGAGAAATGAAAACTCTAGATTTATATCAGATTTATGAATCAGGTACCACAACTTAACATGGAGAGGTTTCACAAATATTGTTTATGTCAGGAGAGATGGTGCCAAGTTTTCAAACATCCTGGTTATATAAATATTCAGGAGTAAATCAATACAAACATCACAGATAATTCACAGGAAGTAGTTCATAATCATAAGTGGGTATATTAATGAATGTTTTCATTTGAAAAACCACTGAAATTGAAGTTAATCATGCAATAACTGGTCATTCTGGAACATATATACCTATCAAAAATATTGCAGATAAATTGTACATGGTGGCATAAACCTATTGTCCCAGCTGCTTGGTAGGCCAAGACAAGGGTTTCACTGGGTGGGGTCCATGGAGATCCCCCAAATAGGAAATAGAGACCTCAATTCATCCCTCCCCATGGAGTAGGTTGTAGGTCCACTGACTTTGAGGATGCATCAGTGAAAGATAGCTTTTATTAGGCAAAGTTAAAGAAGTACATGTTCAGAGATGATAAAGAGCAGGCCTTTAAGAAAGAGGTACATTATGGTCTAGGATTGACAGTGTTCAAGAATTTTGTCAGCTCTCCTGGAGATGAATGATCTAAATATACGTTCTTAGTGTCTATCAGGTTACCCATCAGAGAGCTAAGTTAGAATGCAAACCATTCACATGTGTTTGAAGTTTAGAGACATGTTACCTAATTGATAGTGCTTTTTTCTCATGGATGGAAGTCTGGGGGATTGTGAATCTGCAGTACTGGAGGAAAAGTGCAGGTTCAATACACAGGTGAAAAGCACAGGGCACAATTTACAGACATATTGTACTTTTAACACTCAGGAATTTTTGGAATGAGTTTCCTGGAAAGGAAAAAGGCATTGTAACCTTCAGTAACTTTGATTATGTCCTGAAGCTGCAGTTTTTCTTAAAAGTACAATTTTAAAATCACAATTTTCCTTGTTTCTTTTCTGCCTATCTTTATTTCTTTTGTCCTATCTCAAGAGGATCATTTGAGCATAGGAGTTCAGGGACAGTCTAGGCAACATAAAGAGACCCCAAGATCCTGCTTCAAAAAAGAAAAGAAAAGGTGTGTAGTTTCTTGGTAGAACAAGTACTTAACATATGAAAGGTCCTGGGTTTGATCTCCAATACCAAAAACATAAATAAAGTTTTTAAAAAGAAACATTTTAGATACAGAGTTTCCTTCTCCACTCTTATCTTTCTAACAAGTGAAAAACTCCTTTTCTTTATAATTAATATGTCAAGTACTACAAAACTCCAAATATGTGCTTTCCTGAGAGGCCACTGATAATTTATAGAGGGACAAAAAGCTATGGATAGCAATGCTGTGATTTATCTCATGTTACATCAAGCCAGTATGAATTCCTTTTTTTTTATTCATACAATTAAACTGTAAACCTAAAAATCAATCAATAAATATGGCTCCCCTAATGATTGTTTTATTTCATTGATGCCATTAGGGCACTAGCCTAGCATTTCCTTTTGACAGCCAGGAGGCCCTGGGTCTCTGCTATTAGCCCTAGAGATTTAGAATAGAGAAGTTATTTTCTGTAATTGACCATGACTTTATAGTCAATGATATATAGTCACTCTGTTTCAATAGCTTCATATGGGAGAAAGGAAAAACAAATGTTCAGAATAACGAAAAGGCATAAATCTGGGAATTTTCTTGGAATGCTTGGACTCAATAAAGCAACAGTGAAAAGATACAAGGCAATGATCCTCCAGTTGTTTAGGAAAGTTTGTTATTCCATATCTTGGATGTACAATTATGAGGGCCTTACTGCGGTCTCTCAGAATAAGCAACGTACTAGATTGGCCTCCATGAAGAAGTCCAATCACTGCTTTTCCAGCACAGTGCTACTCCACCATTTATTAGAAGCAGAGTGGAGCAAATCCATTAAATTTTTCTCCTGAGCAGTAAAAGGCAAGTGAAGCACTACTAATTGTGGTGATTGCATCTGGACCCACATAGGAGAGGGAAAATGCATTTTTCTCAAACTATCCTTGGTTCATGGCTGACACCCCTACAAGAACAGGCAGCTTAATAAAAGAAAATTTTTGAAATATATTTAGTAAAAATGTTATGTGACGTGAGAGTTTTCATAAGGAAATGCCCAGAGAAAGAGTTAAAGTTAAATATTTCTATGAGAGGTTTGATGAAAAACAGCTCATCATGGAAAATGCAATTGGACAAAGAACATGATCTACTTGTATAGAACTGGAGTCAGGGGCTCTCCATATTTCCATAATAAGGATGCCCCTTCCTTTCCTTGGGTTTAGAGAGGACACCTCTCACATGAGGATCTTATGACCTGTTACAGAAGAATAAATGTGAAATGGTGATTGACTCCCTGCTTCTTCCATTTTCTTCAGTATACCAGTGTCATAATTTAGGATGGCTTGTCTTAAATTCTATCACCTATGTGACAGGTTTTACCTTTCCTTTTTAGAAGATACAAAGTAACAGGACACAGAATATAGAGAGCCTGCTTTGGTCTCATCAAGGTCCAGAGGAGTTTATACTTGTAATCCCAGGGCAAATTTATTGGAATTCTAGTGAGTAAATTCCAATATACCACTTCCAGTGCAACCCATGGCATGAATAAAGACAAACACATATCTACAGTGGTGGGAAGCCAAGGGGATCCTAAGTCTGGTCAGACCAATGGCTAATTGGAACAAAGGTCATGAACCAGGGTTGAATTCATGTTTTATTAATTCTTGGGAGGGGAGTGGCTCAGGTTCAGTGACTGGTGAGAATATTGAGTGGGAAGTACAATGAGTACCATGAGCTTGATTAAGTAGGATGCACACTAGCACCTCTATAATATTCAGACAAAGGAATGCAGAAAGATTGCTGGATTCTGATAGCAGGTAGCCTCTAAGTTTGACAGAACCTGTATAATACAGTTTGAGGAAGTGTCTTGTGCTTTGAATCAGTGCTTCAGCTTTGATATGTGGTGTTTATGCCCTGAAGACTTCAAGGGTTCTTTCTCTCAACTAGTCTCAGCTGACAGTGTGGCCACTCAGCCTACCTCACGCATACTAGTTGGAAGTTATAGGTGGGGTATCACTGACCTGTCCCATTGTTTCAAAGGCTATACATCAGCGCCTCAGCTAGACCCATTTACATTGCTTAAAGTCAGTTGAGGAGGTAAAGTATTATCCTAGCCAGCTCTGTACATATCAACACATGAAATTAGGGCTAGGTTCAGCCAAAATGGAAGCAAATAGTCTTCTTGAAAGGAGAGCTGTCCTGGTGGTCCTCCACAACAGAAGACACAAGAAACTCCAGGAACTTGAGGTGCTGGGGCAGGTTTACACCACATTACTCCTGTCTCCACCATCCTTTCACCTTCCCCTTTCCCAATACTATTGATCAAATGCAAGGATGCTTTATCACTGAGCTAGTCTCCCCTCCATTTTTTAATTTTTTGAGACAAGTTCTGCTTTGTAGCTGTTATGGATTAAAAACTGGTGGTCAACTTAACACCAGCTGAATTAAATCAGCATGGTGCTGAGCATAGATGGTCCACATGACGAAAGTTGCCAGCATAAATAGAGTTGTGGAGAGAAAGAGTGAGGCATTGTGTGTTTCTCTAAGTGTTGCTGTTTTGAGCAGTGGATTCTCATGGAGGAGATCGTCATGACTAGCTTCCCCATTGTGAGTTCAACCATCGTCAATCAGAGAAGCTTCAAACCTTGTTGGAGAGAGTGGCTGTGGTTCACTTTGGGGGAGCTCTGGTCCTTATATCTAGCATTGCTTCCTGGTTCCTGAGGGAAAGACATGTGCTGCTTAATCTCCAGGACAAACTCGTCATACTGGTGGCATGTACTCGACTGTTCTTATGGTTGGTGGAGCTTGGGACCTCCATGTCACTGAGGATGGCTGTTGTGCTTTTTAGGACAGCCCTGGTCTTTGTTTTAAGTGTGACTTCTCAGCTCCAGCATAGAACACTCAACCTACCAGCACAGCTCCTTCGCCCCACTGGCATAGACTTTCTAGCTTCCACCACTGACCTTTAGGCCCTCCCAGCCTGGATCCATAAAACAGACTGGTGTGAGTCCTTCTTGTGGGCTGTAGACCTCTTGTTGGACTCATGGGAGGCATTGTCATGGGCTCTATGTTTTCATCTGGACTCATGCAGGACATTGCTGTGGAATCCAGGCCCTGGGTCTTTAGTGTTGTGAATAGATTTCCTGCATTTTCTGTGTTAAACTCTGGGTGACCATCATAAAAATAATATAAATTCTGTGTCCTGATTCTAATTGTTCTCACAAACCCTGACTACAAAAATTTGCAATCCTCTTTCCTCAGCCTTTTGAGTAGATGGGATTACAGTTATGTGTCACTGTGCCTACTACCTCAGCCTCTGTTTTAAGCTCTGAGATTCTAAATTTAAGATCCTTCTTTCTCAGCCTCTTTCTGGAGCTCCTCCTCATCCTTTGTTCCCATCCTTGTTTCCCCTCTCAACCTCCGGCAAAGAGAATGCAACCCAGAGCCTCTTATGTGGTAAGGAAATGCTTTAACGCTGAGTTACATCCTTTGCTTCTAAGGACACCTTACTTTTGGTGTCCCTGCATCCTGGTATTCCAATGAAAGAAAGAAATATCATCTATGATGGCCTCTGTGGCAGTTGAACAGGACTATCAATTTGATTAGATTAGTAAAATGTGCTTCCCAACAACCTGATAACAAAAACCATGCTAGCAAGGTAAGAGCACAACAAACTTATTTTAGAGACATTGGAGCCTATAGATTAAACACCTAAAGTAGCAGGAAAAGATTTTCATTTTTATACTTATATTCAATGAAGAATAAACAGGCATAGAGAAATACAATTGGACAAAAGGGTATTGTAAGGCTGAAATCAGACTGAGTCTCTCAGCACTTAACCTGCTTGCCAGCAGAAACATTGGTCTCAGTAGGACTCAGCACTGAGGCTGTCATCAGCAACCATAGGAGGTCATAAAGGAAATAAGATAGAAGAAGGAATCTTGCAGGTCCCTGGACATCTAGAGACACCCAAAATTTTACACTGGACCCCTCAAGAACTCTGCCCACTGAGGTGCAGGTCAACTACAGAACATTGACCACAGATGTTCATTAACATTTTCCAGCCTAATGTCCTTTGCCCTCTTTGAATCCCTATTTTAAAAAGTCTACTTTTCTTCATCCCCTACTGACTGCCTGCACCCAGGGACAATAAATTCCATACCATTTGCATTTACAGAAGACTGGTGGTCTCCACTGATCTCTCCCTTGCACTGTTCCTAACAGGTATGATTTAATGATAATAGACCAATGTTTGTCTCAATAATAAAACAGCAAATTTCTCAGTTCAAATTCTTCTTGGTTTCTCTGTGTAGCATTCCTTCCTCCTGGGTATGGGGTAGAAACCCTTGAATATGAGAATCTTCAGGGGAGAAAGGAAGGGTGATCTTTCCAAGTTTTATGGCTGGCTCTGAGAGAGAGGAGTTCTAGTTATATGATCCACCTTGGTGAAGAGGAATTTTGGTTTCTGTTACTCACATTGCGGGTAAAGGGTAGAAAATGGGAAGAGAAACAGGGACAGGATTAAGTCAGGGAAATTCTTTGCTTCTGAGGCTGTTCATGAAGTTTTCTAATCTCCTTTAGTTCAAAGTATTCAACATGCCAAGGTGCCCTACTTTGGAGTATTGTTTTTAGTGCCATTTGGGGCTATATACCATCTTAGTCTAGACAAAGGAAAGGAGTTTGTGGTTTTTAGGAAGGGGATAAATTATGGGAAAGTGACTAGGAATCTGTAATGAATAAAGGTTGTTCAATAAGGTTACTATACAGATTACAGATATCTCAGGTGCTAGGTATTGACTCCAGATTTTTTCCCTGCTGCAAGAGAGGGAGACAAGTTACAAGTGGAAATTTTATGTTAGCTCAACCAAAGGAAATGTCTGCCTTACTTTTAGACAGACAGGAAGAGGACAAAGATCTAACTTTCTTCAGCCTAAAACAATCCTCATGTCAAAATGGCATATTTTGAGATGGCAAACTGGGATCTCTTTCATTCTCTCACTGTATGGTTGATAAATAGATGTTGACCAACAGATTGACAAAAGCATTTACATGTACTGTGGCCAGTGACAGGTAAGAATTTTCAGCTCAGTGGCAGCTGTGCCATGTCCATTTAACAGAATTTAACAGCAAGCCTCAGTGACACCAGTCAAAAAAGGAAAGTCCAAAGGGGCACAACCAGCTTCTCTTTGGAGAGTGCCAAGATCCTGTCAATCTACATCCCAGTCCAGGGAAAGCCAGAAAAAAAGGGCCCCAAGCATCAGGGGTAGAGGGCAGGGGCAGAGGGTGTAATGAATCAAAAAGTAATGTCTACTAACCCACACCCTATACCTGCCTGCCAATGTGAAGGGAACCCATATAAATTCCTCTGCACATCAAACATGCTCCTGAGAGCAGATTTTCTGTGCAAGAATCTGCCTCCAGTTTTTCAGCATATAGGTCACTTATTTGTTGCTGGATGAACTCTGCAGAAGTGTGCCATCACTGGGATATCTTTTGCTCCCATGCTTCCTTAGCATCGGCAGGTTTCCCTTTGTTCATTAGATAGTAAAATTCCTATAGTGTCACCATAATCACTTCTGCAGAGGAAAATGGAGGGGGTCAGTAAAGGCCTGGGTTTGTAGGTTTGGTCTTTTTGTGCTATTTTTTTAAATAAATGAGCCTAGAATAGGATTTCCTGAATTGGGAAACAGATTTTTTTAGAGTGCAATTATTATGCAGCTATATTAAAGTATGAAATTAAATGCAGAAAGGAGAATAAACTCTTCAGTATGATTTTGTTTTGAATCATGGCCTACTCATTTAAGGGTGGAGGAAAGAGCTCTCACTAAAAAGCTCAAGATCCTATCTCTTTAAATATCTGGTCAAAGTTAGTACTTTTAGAAAACTCAACAAATTCCTTTGATGCAACAAGATAGACAAACATGCTCTCTAAGTGGAAAAATTCAGAACATTCCTGCCCTTTGTGTACATAGGTTATTTTGTTAGCAAAATGAGATCAGCATGGCCATCAAGATTAGGGAAGTAAAATGATTAAAATGGGATATGTATATGTACCAATTCCCCAAGATGAATATAATTATTATGTATCACAAGTGTATACTAATTTTAAAAAAAAGAAACAAGGAAAAAAGATTAGAAGATGTGCAGGCCAAAAAAGCCACAGAGCAAGTGCTTCCTCCATTCCTGGTTCCCATCATTCTTTATGTTATCTGTAGAGCGAGAGGTCTGCCAATGTGCAAGACAGAGTGAGATGAGCCCCTCAAGATAGCCTTCTTTTTGAGCCTTCTCATCTCACCAAGGAACACGTGAAAACTAACCCATGATTGTGTGCGTTTTTATGTGACAGAGACATTAATATAGAACATTGCTGTGGTTTAAAGGTCAACTTTGACCAGTCTGAAGCCCACTTCACACTTTGGTAAAAAATTATGAACATTAGCGGGCAGAATATAAGGGAATGGATGGGACATTGGTCTTCAGATCATATTTAAAATGCAAAATATCTTACCCTTACAGAGAAAACTCAAACTTTAATGAACAACTCTTCATTGCCCATGGCACATATTTCTTACTACTATCTGATTCTGATTCTACAACAGCTGTTGTAAGAACACTCTTATCAGTGTCCTCTCTGTTTCAACTAACTTCCTTTTCCTGTGGGTGTGTGTGCGTGCGTGCGTGTGTGTGTGTGTTTGTGTGTGTGTGTGTGTGTTTGAGGAGTGGCAATAATCAGTTGTCTCCATTTGCAATTTATCTGGACATTCCCACATTCCCTTTGTAGGGGACTGCTGATTTTTAAAACTAGTATTTGCCTGGGTCCCTCAATTATAAGAAAATAAAATTGTCAACACATGTTGAACTTTTGATCTCTATGAAGATCAGGATTTTACTTTTTTCTGGAATTGTCTTTTAATATCCATGTAAGACTTGTTTTTTAGATAGTAGCAACAGGAAGCCTTCACTCTAGAAAAGTTACATATGGGGCCATCTGATCTACATGCAAGGGGCAGATGTCTCCCACACATCTGGCTCCACAAAAGGAATAAAGTGGCTGTTTGAAGGGGACATGCCTCTTCTCCCACTTCTATCCTGTCTTCTAACTCCCCAGGTTAACACTATCTTCCAAAACAAGAATGCAGTCACCTTCAGGAGAAGGCATTTTTCCCATTTTAGGTGTTATTTCTGGGTCTGCTCTCAATTTGGTGGTTTCCCATGCTCTCAACTTGCAGGTTGCTGTGTGGGAGGATTGAGTTTCACCCAGTGGGCAGGGCTGGATTTCTGTTCCATTGGTTGCAACCCCCTGGGCCCTGCCAGCACACAATGATCAGTGGCATTCCTGGAATTCCTGAGATAGCAGAGAAGCCAGGCTTGGCACTGCAAATGCCCTTGAACCATGGTTCTGACCCCAATGAGACATTTTATCTTTTATTCACAGCCAGAGGTTAGGACCTATTTATGTAAATCCTCCAGCAAGGGTCCATTCATCTTGACCCTCTGGGTTTTATTTCTCCAATTGTCTCAGGTATTTTTTAGACACTTTAGAACTCTCCATTCAGTGAAAAACTCTGTGGCCAGTAAGAATTCAGCAACAAAAGGAAGGGGGTGGGCTGGAAAAGTTGAGGAGACTTCCTTTGAAGTGTTCTAAGAAGCTTTCAGAGGCCACCCAGTTGACAAAGTAAACTGAGAAATAACTTCATATACCCCATTTTATTTACAGAAAACAAGCTTTGTTGAAATAGTATCTTCACTTAAAGGTTCTTAGAGCACACATTGTCCAATTGCAGTTTCCTAGAGCACATATTGTCCAACCTTAAGGACAAAATCTTAATGAAGAAGTTGTCAGAACTTCAGCTTTAGAAACAGGTGCTAGGTCTCCAGAAAATTGTTAATACTTCAATGGCCTAGGCATCCTCCCAAATTGCATGTTAAAAGAGGCACCTTGATGGCTGGAGAAAAGACAAAAAATTGATTCCTAAGATCTGGCCTAGGTTACTGAAATGTCAAGCCACACTGGAAGTCTGTAGGAGGCCACATGGAGGTCACCAGCACTTTGGAGGCCCTGAAGTCATTCTGGTGCTCTAAACTCCAAATCGCAGGAATAAAACCTTTTAGGGAAGGAATCACTGGCAAGCCAGCCAACTTGTGTACTAACACACTTTTCTTTTTTTTTTTAATTTTATTTAAAGAGGGGGGAAGCAAAATAGAAAAAAGTGTAGAAACAATGCAGAATTTCAAAAAAAATAAACGGTAAGAAATCACTATTTGATACATTACATATTGTCTTCTTAGATACAGTTGTTCAAGTTACAAAATTAAAGCATACAAAGTGGACATTCAAACAGTGAGGCTGCAAACAGTTCTGTTCACCGATCCAACAAAAACTTAGTAACATGGTTATCAATCCTACACACTTAAGTATACTTACAGTTATCTCTTTTAGGGCACTTTCTTTTCCTCCTCTTGCTTTTTTTTTTTAAAATTTTTATTTAAAGTAAAAATTTTGAAACAGAAAGAGGGTAGAAACATTACAAAATCTCAAAAACAAAACAAAATAGTAATCAGTAAAAAAATCACTAGTTGATAATTACATGCTTTCCTCTTACATGCAGTTGTTCAAGTTACAAAAGTTAAGTCCACAAAGTGGATATCCACAGTGAGACTGCAGTCAGTTTTGCTCATCCATCCAACTAAAACTTTAGCAACATGGTTATTAATTCCACACACTCAAACATACATGCAGTTATATCCTTTAGAATACGCTCTTTTCCTTTTTTTTTCTTTACGATAACTATAATCCATTCTTGTAAACTACTTAGAAGTTCTACACATGTATAAGTCTCTACACATATACCTAGCCTTTGTGTATTAGAGGGAGAAACAAATCAAAACAAGTCAGTAATACAAATTCCTAGAGAAACATGAAATGAAAAGAGCATACAAAAACAACACTAGGTGATCTGCGGTAGTCACAATGATGTCTCTTGTTATTTTCAATAAAATTGTCTATATTGTCAAATATAATATAAACAGCATTGCTTTACACTATTAATAAAATCTAAACATTGGAGACATTATAGGATGTCAAAGGCAGTTAACAATCAAACCAGAATGGGTATCCTACTGAATCCTGTCATCTTCAGAGTAGTTGCCCCTACTCTCAGACTCAACACTGTCAAGCAG